>PVIA01012219.1:0-39184 GCA_004024845.1 Tonatia bakeri
CATGGAGAGAGGCACTGTGCACACACACCCAGCATCACTCACTTGAACGAAGCTCCCCTCACCCCACCCTAGGAGAAGAAAGCAGGTGGGACCTACATGGTGTCTGCAAAGATGCCCGCAGGGTGAAGCTTTCTGAGAGAAGTGTAGAGTTACAGCCTGCAGTGAGCCCTACAGCCTGACAAAACATTTGCCATTTCTCCTTAGCTGCAACAGCAGGTTTAAGTAGGATAAGCAAACACTTTGGAAATGAAAGAGGAAACTGTTCATGACCATGTAAATACAGTAGGTACAAAGCAGATCGTCCTGTATACAGTGGGACCTGTGGTTTCCCCAGGCTTAAAGAAAATATATTGATACAAAAGAAAGCTGCAATAAAACTTTGGGATGACAGATCTGACAGAACCAGAAACAGTTAATGTTAGTTTTTGGCTATGTGAAGTCAAACACAAGAAAAAATAGGAAGAATTTGACCCATCATTGGTTTTGATAAGGGACTCAAGACTTGGAAAATTTTAGCTTAAGGTAAAAAGTTCTAAGTCTAGCAAGTAATGTGTATGTCAAAGCTTTTGTTTCAGAAACTACAGATAAGGCCCATCCTGGCTCCTGGGAAAACAGCCAACCTCCTGGGGCACTGGCTACAGATTACCACCTGGGGACAAGTTGGAGGCATCTGGGCCTTTTGTGTTCCAGAGAGAGCAAAGGAGGACCCTCCCCTTGAGAACGACTAACTGCCCAGGACAGGTATGTTGCAGCTTCTTAATCTCAAAGCCCTAACCACACCTTGTTTATCCTTTTTCACCCCCCTTATAAAAAATCTGGCCAGGAAAGAGAAGGGAAGATGGTTTGTTAGGGTATGAACCCACCATCTTCTCAGATTGCCGGCCATCTGAATAAAGCGCCCATAAAAGATTCAATCGCTGTCATTGCTTATTGGGTTTAGTAGTGACAGGCAGCCCAAACGCCAGTGTCTTTTCCAGTTACAGTTTAAACTGAAATACTTTTCTAAATGCCTTACCCCCCTCACCCTAGAAGGCAATGTAATCATGTCTGTAGAGAGCTCCGATGACCCAGAGAAAGCACTCATCAGTGTTAGCCAAGGTGGAGGGTACTAGGAGAGGGGAATGGCTTCAGTAGCAGTGTTACTAGTAGCAGCATTGCTGTGCTCGGGAGGAGAGCTGTGAGTGGAAGGCTCTTCCTGGGGCCATGGCTGGTCTACATGAGCCACCTGGTCACTTGAGGAAGAAGCAGCAACGTGACGATCCTGCAGATTGTTACGGAATTGAGAGGGAGTTACGTCCCTTTGAAACTTGAATTTGCAGATTCAGCCTCCAAGACAGCATGATGTGGAGGTCAAACAGATCAGAAGTTAAATGCTGACCTGTCACTTACTAGCAATGAGAACCTACCTTCCTTGTGTAAATTCTTTGAGCATCCAGGCCCCTTTTCTGTGAAATGTGGGGGATAATAGCGACCTCTTGTGGTCACAGGGAAGATTGAACAATTGTGTGTAGTCAAGTGCTGGGCACCAGGCCTGGCACAAAGTAGTTGTCCCATCCCTAGAACTTCGTCTGTAATGAAGGAAAAACTGGTAATCAAGACTGAGGGAAAATTCATGTGCCTTGTTCACACTCTTTCTTAAAACCAGGTTTTTGTTTGTTTGTTTATTTTTAATACACTGAGTGCACAGCCTAGAAAGCCACTTTTAAAGATGACAAATTTTAAAGCACTCTAAACCTTAAGGATCACACCTTGATTTCTATGTGAGTCTTTATCACAGAGGTCAATAGAGTGTGCCTGTGTAAGTCGCACCCTTCCTCTTAACTTGGCGGCCACCTTCGCATCCCACCCACAGTGCCCTCCTCCCAGGTCTGCAGACCTCGGGGCCAGGTACGAAGGTACCACAGGTGTTCATGGACACACAGGACACACAAGGGCTGGAATGAGTGGGAAGGGCCAGGGCTAGCAGAAGGCTTACTTGTCAGTGTTCAAGAGCTGTGTGGTCAGGGTGGGAGGCGGTGACAGGGCCCGAGTTACGTGTTGGCAAGGGTAACCTGAGAAAAGCACGTAGAATGGAGGGAAGGAGAGAGACCAGAGGGTGGGGGACCACTTGGAAGACTAACTCTAGGAAAAATACAGAGAAAACTTTTCCTGGGTGGTAGCAGTGTGAAGACAAAGCAGGTGACCAAAGCAGCAACACTGCAGTGATAAAGTCTACAGACTTCAAATAGGTTTTTATAACATTTGTTTATTCTGCTACCTGGCAGTTGTGGTTTAGAACAGCCCACCCTTCAGATGCCTTCTTCCATTTCTTCTAACTCATTCTAAGCGCTAACCTGAAAATTGGGACCACCTGCAACCTCATACCTTAACTACGAAACAGAGAACTGAGACCACTGTGCCAACAAAACTTCATTTGTTCTGTGAAAAAATTTTGTTCTGAAGATAAGGTTTTATACTAACATACAATTTCACTGTGTGTTTTAGGAAATCCTTATAAACTGATTGGTTCAGGCAGAGTTTATCTCAGCAAACAGCTCTGCTACAAGAACAATAGGTTTTCTTCACCTGGGCAAACGGCTTCTTAGCAGACAGAGGTTTACAAGGTGTGAGAACAAGGTGTGCTAATCCTAAACAATTATGTCACAGACCTCACCCAATCCCAACTACTTACCCACTGGGATTCCCCTTCAGCTACTTAAATCTAGACCCCCAAACCTTACAAACACCCTCCCTGACTCCCCTTTCTGAGACACTACTAAGACTGTTAATGTGGTGTTCTCCTGTACATGCAGGCCTAGTAAACGTAGCTTGGTTTGACCAAGAGGCTTTCTGGGGATTTCTGCAGAGCTGCCAAGCACCAGGTCAAACCTGACAACTTGAGATCCACAACCACAACCACACATGGTCCTTCCTCTGGAGGAACCTCGCATCCACTCTCAGAGACCATGATCATGTGTGGTCACCCTGTTGTCCTCACTCTGTGAGGACACTCCCTTCTCTGAACAGCTCCCTCACACACACGCACACACACTTGCTCACTCTTGCATTCCCTTCCTTTTGTCACATTAGAGCCGTGCATGGATCTGTGTTATTGCTGTTTGCAGTGCCACCTACATGCGCGTGACCAGGGGAAAACAAACTTCTTCCAAAGGTGGTTTTGAAGATTCCCAAAGCATTTAAGGAGAACAAGTCAAAGGGAATGTAAAATCTTTAGGTTTTTTCCCTTAACACAAAATTCTAAAAATAAGATCTCTGTTATAATTTAGAATTGTATTTGGTTTTACAAAATAGACTTCTTCCAGCTCTTTTCTAAGTGCTTGATGATTGTTTTTTTAGTTTCTTTGTTTTCTTACACACACTGGAAATCCACACAGAAAAGCACATCAGCCTAGGTGTCCTAGAATCACCCTTCCCTGCTGTTGCAGCCCTCTTCGTTCTCTCGTGGTTTTTGTACATTTGGTTTGGTATTTTGAGATAGTCGTCTGCTTCCTTCTCTCATATAAATCCTACTGGACACATGTCCCTGGCACTGTGCTGGGTGTTTTGTGCATGTCATGGGGATCCTGTGAGGTTGGATCTCATGTTTGGGTATGCTGCTGAGGAAAAACAGGTGACAGCACCCCTCCTCCATCTAGATACAGCCCTGATTTTGCACAGGTACCCCCTTTCTAAACAAAGCTTAGGCATAAGTGGACAAAGATTGATGGATTGCTGGAGTTGCCATGAGGGAAGCAGGATAGCATTGGGGAGATGACAGAAACCTTGGGAGAAAAGTCAGCAACTATGAGTAAAATGAGTGAGGCACAGTGGGACAGGCTCAGCAAGAATGCCTGAGTGCTGGTGACAAGGTGGAGAGGAGCTGACCCTAGATCTTCTTGGTCTCATCACGGCATAGGCTGTGGATGTCTTAAGACTTGAGCAAGGTTATGTAAGTACAAACAAGCAAGCTCTTTACCTTGTCACATTTTACTTTACTGTCACAGTTTGCCCTCTCTACTCACACTCCATTCCATCCTCTTCTGTGCTGTCACCATAACACCATATCCTATGACAAGTGGCAGAGCCTTTATCAGGAAAGGTAGAAGAAGTGACCCTGCCCAATGCCTCTCCATTTGATTTAGCTTCCAATTTCAGCACCTTGAGATGGATGACACCTCCTGTGAACCACTGGAAACTTCATTCCATGTGTTAGAATCAAATCAGGAGTGGCTCTTTGACCCTCCCCAAATATTAACCAATCAACTTGACATGAAATGAATATGAAGTATCAATTTGGGTAAAGACAAAGGTGCAAATTCTCAGACAAAAGGAAATGCACATGTTCTTTTTCAGTTTGCAAGGAAATGCAGTGGGTTACACCCTGGTGGATTAGTGGGGAAAACCTCTTTTCCAAACATATTAGCTTCTGGACCTCTGCTGCTTCAGTGGGGAACACGCATCCAACCATGTGATGGGAGCCTCCTTCAAGAGCACTTGAAGAGAACTGCTTGCCTCATCAGTTGTTCCTATCCCAAAGCCAGTCGTTGTTCTGAACTGGTTAGACCTAAGGTCATGGTTTAGACTTCAAAAAGACGGATGCCCCCTCTCAAAATTTCAGTAAGGGAGATGAGGGTGGATGGAATTTATAGCATGGCCTAGGATTAAGTCTCTCTTATTTTAATGACTCAGAAAAATCTTCCTAAGACTTTACTTGTAGGCAACTTTTATTGCCCAGTTTTCTGTTTATATACATACTCTTTTGCCTGGTTTACCCCATTACCAATAAAAATATCATAATTATTTTTCCTCTTTAAATAATGAATCGTTCTCCATGAAGCCTGAAGAAAACCAGTATGGCTCCTGCACCTGTCACAGGCTGTATGGCCCCGTCTCTCATCATCTCTCCAGGAGTAGATACTGTCACAGTAGCCTGGTTGTCACATCAACCCCATACATGTCTCTGTGGCCCTCATGCCACTTTCCTCTGATCTCTTTTCCATACTCCAACCAAAGTTATTTTGCCAAAATGTAAAAATGATAATTTCATCTTCCGGTGAAAATTGTCCCCGCATCTCTTCACATTTGTGGAGTTCAAAGCCCTTTATGATTCTTTTCTTTGCTTGTCTGTCCAACTGACATCACTGCTACTGCTCCCAGCTGGCTGTGGCCTGTGCCTCTGTCCGTGCTGGCTCTGCTGGATGGCCTGTGTGCCTTGTTCCACCTCATGAGCTCGTATTTATCCTGTTGGACTCAGCTCTGTATCTGCTCCTCTTCCCTGAGCTCACGTATTCCCACTTTAGGTCACCATTCTATCTTATACTTACCTTTATCATGCCCTTTAACCTTAAACTTGTTGACATTTTTTGTGTCCCCTAATGAGGCTATACATTGTTTGGCAGCAAGGCCTGTTTCTTAATTATTTTTGTTCTTTCTGTGCTTAATATGGTATATGTAATGTATAGGAAGTGTGCAATAAATTTAAACTGAATGAATGAATGAACAGACAACTCCCAAGGATCTTTAGACAGGCTATAGGGAATGGAATCTGAAGAGTTAAACTTTTAAATTGTCCTGAAGTTTCAGATTCACATAGTCACTTTTTCTTCCACTCTGCTGAAGCTAATATAGATCCCAAAGGACCCGTGTTAAAGAAAATCACTGGATATCCTCTTCTAAAATTTTTCACAGAACACCAAACTTGTATTCATTGGTGTTATATGAATATAATTAAGGTCAACTATTCTCTTAATATAGCATGAGTCATTTAATCCCAGTCTCACCTAAAGCACACTGCAGTGATATATAAGCAGATCGGCGGAACAGAAACACGTCCGAGGAGATATATGCACACATGCTACGCAGCATACAAAACCTTATCACAAGCCAGTGACAAAAGAACAGAGTATTTAGTAAATTGCACTTGGCTGTCTTCATGCCAGAGGAAGTGGAGTGAGAGCCCTCACTCACATCATACGAAATACGGATTGAAGAACTGAACATACAAAATGAAATTATGAAAGTACTGAAGAAAATAAAGGAGGACATTTTTATAATTTGTGTGTGTGGAAGTCTTTTCCAAATCCAAAAACTTTAAAGGAAATGGTTGACAGATTTGACTACTTAAACATTTAAAACATTATTTGGCGAAATGGTTTATGAATGAAGTTTTAAAAGCAAATAACAGATGGAGATAACATATTTGTGATATATTTCAAAAAGTAATGATATCTAAAATATGATTTATAAAAATCTCACAATATAAAAATGTTTTTAAAAAGGTCAAACAGACATAATGCATAGGGGAGAAATAGAAATGATTAGTAAGCCTTTGAAAATATACTCAACCAAACATGAAAGAAATGCAATTAATGTAATATCATTTTTCATTCACTGGATCAGGAAACTGGCAAAAGATGGAAGATAGTGTTAGCAAGAACATGAGAATTGTCATTCACTATTGTAAAGAAATGCAAGCTTCAATAAAATCGGTTTTTAGTGGTCATCAAAATTTTATATGTATATATCTGCAATTTAACTTATGGAAATACCTGCTTTGCATTTTTAATATATCTTTTTGTTTTAAAATCTATATTGTCTGATATGAGTATTGTTATGCCTTCCTTCTTTTTGTTTGTATTTGCATGGAAAACATCTCTCTCCATCCCTTCACTTTCTGTCCGTGTCTTTCAATTTGAAGTGAGTCTGTTGTGAGCAGCATAAGGGTGGGTCATGCTTTTTAGCTCATTCAGTCACCCCATGTCTTTTTATTGGAGCATTTAATTCATTTACATTTAAAGTAATTATTGACAGTAAGTACTTGGTGCCATGTTGTTAATTGTTTTTGGTTGTTTTTATAGTTCTCTCTTCCTTTTCTTGATCTCATCCCTTGTGGTTTGCTATTTTGCTTTAGTGGGTTTTTTTGTTGTTGGTGGTGATGGTGTTGTTGTTCCTTTATCTTTTTCTTTGAGTATCTTTTATAAAAGTATCTATAAAAGATACTCAAAGAAACCAGGTTTCTGGTTTGTGGTTACTATGAGGCATAAGTATATCATTTTATATTTGTAACAGTCTATTTTAAGCTGATAAGTATTTAAGTTTGAATATATTCTATAAAGACTGAGTTTCACTCCCCTCTCCATGTTTTGTTGTTAAAGTCATATTTTAGATATTTTGTGTTGTGGAACTCCTAACCAGTTATTATGCTTTGAATTGAATTTAATACTTTTTTCTTTGACCTTTTAAATACTTGATTTGCTGTATTTATTAAATATTTGACTTTACCTATGAGATTTTTTCCTTTCTCATATTTTCTGGTTATGGCTTTTTCTTTTCTGCTTAAAAAAGACCCTTTCACATTACTAGCAAAGCTGGTTTAATGGTGATGAACTTCTTTAGTATTTGTTTATCTGGAAAATACTATCTCTCGTTAAATTCTGTATGATAACCTTACTGGGTAGGTCATCCTAGATGGTAGGTTCCTTTCTTTCACCACTTTAACGATGTCCTGCCACTTCCTTCGGGCTTGTGAAGTTGCCGCTGAGAAAGTAGCTGATAGCCTTATGGGGTTTCCACAGAATGTAACTCATTTTCCTCTTGCTCCTTTCAAGATTATACCTTTATTTTTAAATTTTGCCAATAATTATAATATGTCTTGCTGTGGGTTTCTTTGGGTTCATCTCGTTTGGGTCTCTCTGTGCTTCTTGAACTTTGTTATCTGTTTCCTTCATCAGCTTAAGAAAGTTTTTAGCCATTATTTTTTCAAATATGCTTTCTGCCCCTTTCTCTCTTCTCCTCCTGGAATCCCAATTGTGTGAATGTTTGAGTGCTTGATGCCATCCCAGAGTTCTCTTAAACTATCCTCATTTAAATTTTTTTTTTCCTTTTGCTATCCTGGTCAGTTGATTTCCACTTGTCTGTATTCCAGATGGTTGATCTGGTCTGTATGACCTAGTCTGCTGTTGATTCCTTCTAATACACAGGGTCCGGCAGAAGCAAGGCCTGCTTGCATGTGGTTGGGAGGGTAATACTATGGGTGTAATAATTTATAGTTTTAATTTGAACATTTCCCCTAAGATGTCATCTGATGTACTTGAGTGTAATATTGTTATGTTACAGAATTACATGCTTATGATTTTGTAATAAAAGATTTTGTAATGAAAAAGGGGCGTTATTTATGTCAGACCCTGTATTTTTCATTATAACTATTGTATTCTTCAGATCTACTCAGTTCTTTATACTTTCTAACTTTGTGGAAGTTCTCCCTCAGTCCTCCATTCCACTCTCAAGTTTGCTGAGCATCCTTATGACCATTTTTTGAATTCTTTATTAGGAAAATTATTTACCTCCATTTCCATAATATTTTTTTCTGGGGATTTTCTTGTTCCTTCATTTGAAGAAAGATATTCTTTTGTCTTTTTTTGGGGGGTATCATTTCTGTTTCTTCATATAAATGAGTCTTGAGAAAGCAGCCTCTGTGTAGGCTGATGTGCCAGGTGGTTTTGACAGAGAGGTGGAGCTGAGCAGGTGCCTAAGACATCTGGGCACTGGCCTCCCAAGACAGCAGTTCCAGGTAGGGAGGCTAGGTGCCTGTAATAATGTCCTGTTGATTCTACTTGCTCCCTTCATTTGGGCCATAATGGACTCTAGTTATGTGTCTGAGAGTGCACTGCAGGGACCTGCAGTGAGAGCACCTGGATAGACCCCTGCCCATGCTTGGAAGAAGACATAAACAATGGTGTTCACTGGCCTTTTTGACCCTGAAGAATTCTTGTAGTCTACCAGAGAGCTCCCTGGCTCTGGGAAGGCACTAAAGATACCTGGGGAACTGGTTTACTAAGTCTGATAAGCTTTTATTAGGAAGGCCAGATGTGTGTGGTCCCTGCTAACTCCGTTCACTTGGAGGAAAAGTCTCCTGGCAATGCAGCAGTGAATGTGGTGAGGTGATCTTGCAGGTACACCAAAGCCCACCCCTCCTCTGCCCTGCCCCCAATAGAGCCCCCACCAGCCCTCTCCAAATGGAGGGGAACATAAACAATGGTGCTCATCAACTCCTCTCGGAGTATAGCGCCCACAGTTCCCAGGAGGCTCCCCTGGCCTTGCAGCCTTCACTCTTCAGTCTCTTTCTCGAGTTTGTTGTTCAGAAGTTGTTCATTCAGCCCTCAGTTGTCTCTCAGGGGTAATTGTTCTCCATATACCTGTGTATTGGAGTTTGCTCATGGGAAGGGGTGAGTTCAGGGTCTTCCTACACTGCTGCCACCGTCTTGACCCTCTCCAACTGTGGAAATATTTGTACCATTTGGTATAAGAATGTATATCGCCTCATTATTTGTAGTGCTGAAAACTGGATTCAGTTTATTTCAACAGAATCATGGTTAAATAGAAAGCAGTACAAATAAATTATGGAATACTCTGTAGGTATTGGTAAACATAGGGTATATTTTTAAACTAACATGAATGTATCCATCACATAGGGTTAAATGTAAAACCACAGACATAAGACAACTGTGTGTAGATTGTGTATATTATGGTATAAGTTTGTTTATTATTATTTTTTCTTTTTTTAAGTATTTTTTATTGCTTATGCTATTATAGTTTTCCCAATTTTCCCGCTTTATCCCCCCTCCACCCTGACCCCCAACCCTCCAGCATTCTGCCCCCCTCAGTTCATGTTCATGGGTTATACATGTAAGTTCTTTGAGTCCTCTGTTTCCTATACCATTTTTATCTCTCCTCATCTATTTTGTGCCTAGTAATTATGCTTCTTCTTCCCTGTACATTTCCCCCCCCCATTCTTCCTTTCCCCCTCCCCACTGGTAACCCTTCATGTGGTGTCCATTTCTCTGATTCTGTTCCTGTTCTGGCTGTTTGCTTAGGTTTTGTTTTTGTTGTTTTTCTTTTCTTTTAGGTTCATTTGTTGATAGTTATGAGTTTGTTGTGATTTTATTGTTCATATTTTTATCTTCTTTTTTCTTAGATAAGTCTATTTAATGTTTCATATAGTAAAGGCTTGGTGATGATAAACTCCTTTACCTTGACCTTATCTGGGAAGCACTTTATTTGCCCTTCCATTCTAAATGAAAGCTTTGCTGGATAGAGTATCTTGGATGTAGGTTCTTCCTTTTCATGACTTCAAATACTTCTAGCCCCTTCTTGCCTATAAGGTTTCTTTTGAGAAATCAGCTGATAGCCTATGGGAACTCCTTTGTAGGTAACTGTCTCCTTTTCTCTTGCTGCTCTTAGGATTTTCTCTTTGTCTTTAATCTCGGGTAACTTAATTATTATGTACCTTGGTGTGTTCCTCTTTGAGTCCAACTTCTTTGGGACTCTCTGGGCTTCCTGGACTTCCTAGAAGTCTGTTTCCTTTGCCAGATTGGGGAAGTTTTCCTTCATTATTTGTTCAAATAAGTTTTCAATGTCTTGCTGTTGCTCTTCTCCTTCTGGCACCCTTATAATTCAGATACTGGAACGTTTCAGGTTGTCCCAGAGAGTCCTCAGCCTCTTTTCACTTTTTCTGGATTCTTGTTTCTTTGTTCTGATCCAGTTGGATGTTTATTTCTTCCTTTTGTTCCAAATCATTGCTTTGAATCCTGATTTCCTTCTTGTCATTGCTGGTTCCCCGAATATTTTGCTTTATTTCATTTTGGGTATCCTTCATTCCTTCTTTCATTTTTTGACCAAGCTCAATCAGTTCTGTGAGCATTTTGATTACCACGGCTTTAAATTCTCCATCAGTTAGGTTGGCAATGCCTCATCACTTAGTTCTGAGGTTTCACTGTGTTCTTTCATTTGGGCCATATTTCTTTTTCTTGTAGTACTGGTCTGTTGTTCTAGTTGATTTTTTCTTTAATTCCTTGGTTGTTGGAGTTGCATGCAGTTTGATTTTCTGATGCTTCTGGTTGTTTATTGATTTTAGATTGGTTGTTATCCATCTTTTGGTTGTGAGAGGAAGCGAAGGGTTTCCTATGCTTCCATTTTGGCCAGAACTAAGTGTGTTTATTTTTAATCTCTCCCTCCCTCTCTCAGCATGTTTTATTTTAGGAAATAACAATTAAAGATAAAAAACAATTTTTACATATATCAAATAGCTGGACCTTTGTCATCTCTCATGAGATCACTGAACAAGGATGGCTTATCCACAGCAAAAGGATCAGATAGAGAAGGGTCAGGATAAACTCAGGTATCCTAGTGTTAATGGGGGGTTGGAGTTACATTAGTAGGATTGGGAAAAGTATGTCCAACAACATGGACCAGGTTTGGGGGGACAATGGTGAGAAGTAGTAGGTTGAAGCAAGTAGCCAGTGTCCCTGGCCCCAGGGATTCACAGAATATCCTTGCCCCCAGGTGGCTGGCTAGGAAAGTAGGATGGAATGTGGTTGGCAGCAGGAATCTGAGGCCTAGCCAAAATGCTCAGTGCAGAGGGTGGGCCTCAGCCCTTAGAGCGAAGCACTGTGAGATGGCAAGAGTAAGGGAGATCCTTCTGACAAAGCCACAGCTATGGAACCATAAAGGAAAAAACAGACCCCAATTATAGAACAGTGGTAAGGTATCTCTTCCCTTATAACATGACCACTGACCAGTGTATGGGGCTGGGGCTGGTCCAAGCTCACATTGGAAGGTCAAGTGTTCTGAGCTCTGGATAAGACTGTAAGAGGGGGAGACAGGCAGGTGTTGGTGCTGTTCAGGGTAACTGGGATGGTGCTACAGACCTTGGCCTCTGGTTGGCTCTCCAAACCTGAACAGTTAGAATGTGCTTGGTCTAGGTTGGGGAGGAAAAACAGGAATCCACAACACCATATAAAGAAATATTAGAAATAGTACTGACTTAAAGTGAAGGCTTTAGAATTTCTGATAAATATTTCTCATAATAGACTTCTTATTTTGAGGTCATTGGGACCTGAGACAGTGGTCATGGTTACATACACCTCCACATTAGGTCTAAGTCCATCCATCTTGATGGTTCCCTTTTCTGAACTTCTCAGAAGCCAATATCTACTTGTACTTGATGGAGTAGCAGGCAAAAGGAGGAGACACAAGTGCTGTCTTAGATTTATGACCTCCTTTTTCACTCACTACAGATTTCAGAATACTATATTTTTTGTCAGATGCATGAGACTAGATTAAATGTTGAACTACATGACAGATGAAGCTGGAATTAATTAATATCAGTCCTCATATGAATTTCTTATGATGAAAAACAATGAGATTAAAGTAAGTAGATATGATACATCATCATTCCTCTTCATTTAACATAGCTGAGAGGTGGGTAAGAGAAAGAAACACTCATATATGAGAAAAATGAGCAAAGTTGGCAATAAATTCACATTCATTTTCTTTTCAAAGTAGTCAAGAGTTGTTGCCATGATCCTAAAATTCATACTTAGTGTACTAACTAGCTCCATGTTTTCATTTAAAAGAAGTCTGGTTTGTTCTGCCTGACTATACCCTTCATTTTAGCAAGGCAAGTTTGCAAGCAAAATTTTCAATGGCTGAAATATTATAGCTATGACACCTTTCTAGTTAAATTGTGGAAGAAATGAGCTCCCCTGGAGCCTGGCACATGTGACAGAATCTTTCCAACTTTTCTCACATACATTCAGAAGTCAAAGCCAAGCCATACTCAGAAAGCATGGGGTCACTTCTGATCATCAATTCCACAATCCATCCCTACTCACCATTTTCCTTTTCTCTGCAAGGGGTGGGTACTCAGTGGCAAAGCAGAGAAGTGTCCTGGCTTATAGGTGTTTCACTGTGGCAGGTTATCACCCAAGTATGTCAGAGAAGAGAAATTTTGTCACCAAATGCAATCAAGGTATTTTAAAAATTCATTAATCAAGCACCTGTCTGCTAGGCCTGGTGTTGTATGCTGGGGACACCAATGTGAATAAGTCAGGATTCCTGTCTTGAAGAAATTAATAGTCAGGGAGCTGCCCTGGCCTAATGGCTTAGTCTGTTAGAGCATCATCCCCATACATCAGAATGTTGCAGGTTTGATACCTGATCAGGCCACATACCTAAGTCGAGGGTTCAGTCCCCAGTCAGGGCACCTATGCAAGGCAACCGATTGATGTTTCTCTCTCACATAGATGTTTCCCTGTCTGTATCTCCCTTCTTCTCTCTAAAATCAATAAGCATATCCTCAGGTGAGGATTAAAAAGAAGTCAGGGAGAGAGATACCTAAACAAGTAATGTGGAAGATGAATATAAGCGAAAGGACCAAGTGCTGTGGGAGTATTTCATAGGCTTGTGGGAACTGTAGGTGTCCTCACAGAGACAATGGCCTTTGGTTAGTACAGAGTAGATAGAAGATCACCTATCAGAGGGAACAGATCACCTATATGAAGTAGAGGGAACTGCAAAAGCACAGGCATGAAGGCCTGAAATGCATAGTCTCATTTTTCCTATCAGATTGTCAGTGATTAAAAATGAATGTGAGCTGTGTGGGAAATGGTATTGGAAACAAGCCCTCTCAGGGGTTGCTGGTTGGAGTATTAGTTGGTATGAGCTCTGTAGGAATAATGATCAGATCTCTCATGATTACAAATGCACTGGCATGTAATCTAGCTATTCTTTTAGGAAGTTGTCCTGGAGATAAACCCATTCTTGTGCAAAAGTACTAGGTTGATTATAGCGGCATAGTTTGTCAGAGGAAAATATTGGAAACAACTTAAGCATATGACATAAGGGACCAGGCTAACAAACCTCAGCATTGTCCTGCAGTACAACGCAATGGTGCCATTAAAGAAAGAGAAGCTCTTTATAACTGAGATGAGAGGATCTCCAGGGTACATAAGAACAAGCAAAAAGGCATAGAGCAGCAGGTACAGACAACTACTATTTGTGTAAGTGGAATGGATCTTGATTTTATTTTCTTTAGATATATACCCTCAGTAATTTTAATGTGTGTAGTTTGTTTGGAGAATCATCTTCTGTGGCTGGAATTTAGGTGTATACAAATGTGTTCAGTGGGAAGTGAGCTCAAAAGGTTGGAGGTCAAGGGCTTTTTATCCCAACCTAAGAGAGGCATACTGGTGCGGTGCTGTGGTGTTCAGAGCACTGGCTTTGGCAGCAGAGACCTAGCTTTAGAATTGCACCTGGCACTTCCTGGCTGCCTATTGCCTTGAGCAAGCTCTTAATGTCCCTCAGCGCACCTGGTGAGGTAGCTTGTGGGACAGTGTCTATCTCAGTCCCAGGCACAGCAGGCTTTCAGTAAATTCTTCTCCCTCCCTCCTTCATTTTCCTTTCTTCTTTCTATTGTGCTGTGGGCTGCTCAGTTCTTGCATTTTACGTGTATGAATCAGAGATAGAAAATGCTGAAGCAGGTCATTCTCCATTGACCTGGCTTAAGAGAGGGGAATTTAACTCCATGGTGCCCAGGGCTTTCCCACATTCTTTCCTATAGTAGAAAGGGGAGTTAAAAAAATGAGACACATTATTTTAATTATTTGGTTCACCAGGGGACATATTACCATGATTTCATGCAAGTTAGAGAGAGGTCTCATGAATCAATATGACACAGAGGAAACAAATTGAAAATGGAATTGAGTGTGAGAGGATAAGGCTGAGCACAGCAGAGCACTCAGAGTAGCTCAGGCAATTCCATCTATTGTGGCTCTCACCATTAGGAAAATATCATTCCTTCCACTTTACTTCCTTCCTGGAGTGACAAAGTGGTTGAGCAAGGCTCAAGATGTCATGTGAGCAGTTTATCTTCATGGCAGAGAAAAGAAGGATTTGGTGTGGAATTCGTTGTGCTTTCCAATGAACTGTGGAGACTGGAGATTTGGAATGTCATGATATGATGGCAGGTCCCAAGGACAGCAAGGATAGAAGCACCTAAAACTGCCCTGAGAGAGGGAATGGGAGGGGGTGAGTTTCCAGGGAGCTACTCATTGTTTTTGGTGAATGTTATCATTTTGATTTCTACATTTTTATAGATTAGAAAGTGCCCTTTTATTTCTGGTTGTTTTCATTTTATGTTTATTTTTCCATTTATTTAACACATATTTACTATTTTTTGTTTAACAGTGTGAAGGGAAATAAGAATACAAAGGGAAAAAGAGTCTTTTTCTTTTCTTTTAAATTTTTATTTATTGATTTTAGAGAGAGAGAGAGACACATCTATTTGTTGTTTGAATTATGCATTTTTAGTTGATTCTTACATGTACCCTGACCAGGAATTGAACCTGCAACCTTGGAGTATCAGGGTGATGCTCTAACCAACTGAATTATTCAGCCATGACCAAAAAAAGACAGTTTCTGTCCTCAGTGAATTCACTCCTTAGTGTTTAGAATACCTATAAATATCAACATAAACATACACAGCTGGTTGCTGCTATATGATTGGTAGTATAAAAGCACAACAAAGCTTTTTAAAATTTTCTGTGGAGAAATCAGCCCAGAAGCTGACATGTGATGTTTGATGCTTCAAGAGAGACAGTCAAGAAAGTAACAGTGAATCAAAGTCTTAGTGTACATGCTATACTCCCTCAAGTAAGTAGACAAACTTAGCTTGACTGATAGCAAAAGTTGACATTATGTACCCCCTGATGTAATACAATCGGAAAAACATAAGATCTGAATCTATTTAGAAGGAAACAATCAGACAAAGCCAGAACCTGTGGTATCCTGTAAGACAACTAGCCTGGCCTTTCCAAAAATGTCATTGTCATGCATGATAGTTACCTTCCAAGGTGGCCCCCTAGTGGTCCTAGCCTCCTGGTGCTTCTGCCCTCGTGCAGTCCCCTCTAACATTGAATAGGCTGATCTGTGTAAATAATATAGCATTGCAAAATTTACTACCTATGGCTTCCAAGGCTAGGTCATAAAAGACACTGTGGCTTTCTCTTTATACCCTCTTGGATTAGTCAATCTGGAGGAAGCTAATTGCCAGGTTGTGAGAAAGATCTATAGATCCCTATGAAGAGGTCCTTGTAGTGAGGAACTGAGGCCTCCTGTCAATAGCCAGAATCATCTTGTCAGCCTTCAGATGACTGTATCCTCCAGTGACTTATTTACTGCGAACTCTGACAGACTCCGCACTAGAACTGCACAACTGAGCCATTCTCAAATTCCTCAGCCACAGAAACTGTGAGTTAATAAGTATTTAGAGTTTTCCTGAAGCACTAAGTTTTGGCATTTTTTTTTTACTAATTTATTATATGGCAATAGATAACTAAGACATCATGAAAGAAAATAAAAGACCAAAGGATTATTCTAGATTAAATACAACTAGAAGAACATGGCAACTGTTGGTAGTGCATAAACTTTCAAAGAATCCTGGAAATATGGGGGACAAGTAATAAGATATTTGGAGGATAATTGCAGAAATTTGGAGTACATTTTAAATCAATGTTAAAATTTTGGGGTGCAGTAATGGTGTGGTTAAGTGGGTTAATAACTGTTCTTAGGACGTGCAAGCTGGAGTATAGGGGTAAAATTTCATGTTTGTAGTGTTTAATACTTCCTAATATAAATTTGTAGAGAAAAATAATGCAAATTTGGAAAAAGTACTGCTTAGAGTACATTCTTTTGATTTTTCTATACATTTGAATATTTTCAAAATAAAAATTCAGAGAAAATATGCATACAACTACAGCCAGGGATTAACTTATAAGAATTTATCCCATTGATATAATTAAAGATAAGTACAAATATTTAACTACAAAAATTTTATCATCTTTTTTATGTAGTCAAAGTGCAATTTCATATGGGTATTTTAGTGCCATTCTTTACATTTTTAGATCTATTTTAAATGTGCCCCCAAAATTAAAAAATTAAATTGTCAACTAATTATTTCACCAAGAGAAGAATCAAGTTGCATCAATACTATGGAATATTGTTCCACTATCGAAAATGATGTTGAAGCCCTAGTTGGTGTGGGTCAGTGGATTGAGCACTGGCCTGTGAACCAAAGGGTTGCTGGTTACATTGCCAGTCAGGACATATGCCTGAGTTAGGTCCCCAATAGGGGGGCATGCAAGAGGCAACAACACATTGATGTTTCTCTCCTTCTCTTTCTCCCTCCCTTCCCATCTAAAATAAATAAATAAAATCTTTAAAAAATGCTGTTGTAGAGTAATAGTTATCAATATTTTTAAAAGTCTATTATCAAGTGAATAAAAAGCTTCAAATCAGCGTGGATGGCTTAATCCTATTTTCAGAAAATATATGTATAGAAAAATGCACAGAAGGATAATTCCACAAGAGATCTCATCAATGGACCATCTCCAGGTCATATAGTATGATGGATATTTTTTCCTTCTTATCACTTGTCTGCATTTTCTAATTTTCATTATTGAAAATGCACTGACTTTGTCATAAGAAAATAATGTTACTCTTGATATAAAAAGATGAATATGTTGATTTATTTTAGTATCACATACTTGTATAAAATTGACTGGTACCCTCACAAGAAAAATCTGGTTAACCTTTTCCATGCAGAGGAGTGAAGTGGGGAGATTAAGTGAATCTAGGTGAGGTTAGAAAGAAAGATCCACAGTTTCTTCAACAATTTAACATACATGTGAATCCTAACCAAACAATGTGTAGAACTTCTTCTCCATAATTAATTTGGAGGGTCCAATCCAATAATGGCCCTTCAGTCCTTCCTGTGCCCTTGTTCCATATGCCACTGTGTCTCAAAGGCCTCCTTCTGGGAGTCCCTATTGGAGCTGCTCTCTCAAACTCTCTGTACCTGCTACCAGAAAATCCTCATTCTGTTGTCCGCTCTCTTGGACCACTGCTCTTCCTGGCTCACGCAGGTGGGAGGGAGGTTCCTCCTGGTTTTACCCAGTGCCATTGTGAGTACCACTGGCCTTCACTGCTATTTCTACCCTCTCCCAAAGACTGCAGGGCCCTCTTTCCCCCTTTCTCAGAAAGGAGAAAAAGCTACACTGTCCTCATAGCTGATAGACATACCTGGATGTCTTCAGCTATTTCTGGCCTCTTAGCCTAGGAGCCAAGACAAGAAGGACTTTGAATCACAGCCTTCCAGTCCTCATGTAGAGACACACACAAGGGGCATAGGAACAAAGGCACCTGAGCCTTGTAACAGCATCCCTCACTTTACCAACTTCTTAAGAAGTTGCCTTTCCATTCTAGATTGTGGCCTAAGCTTCCTGCCCTGAGAGTCCATGCAGGTTCCTTGAAATCAACATTCTGATCTCATGTGTGTAGTCAGGGCTTTAGCGTTGTCAGAAGGCCTTCACATACACGTTCATGTTGGACATCGCAAGTACTGAGTTCAGGCATTCCCATTTGAAAGAGAAGACACTGGGCTCAATAAGTAAGTGACAGAGATGGGCCTCTGCTCGAAGGAGGCAGGTGGTGGGGGGAGATAGGCTTTCCAGGTGACCTGGCTTTGCCTTTTATTAACACCATGGCACTGAGCAAGTTATTTAATTTTCCCGAGTCTTGCATTTTTCTTCCAAGTAAATTGAAAATAAAAGTATTTAGCTACTTAGGTTGTGATGAAGATTAAGTACTGTAGTAGGAAATAGTAAGTGCTCAATAAATTTTAATTTTTTTCCCCTCTTAATCCAGAGTTTTTCTGGCTATACTACATAGTTTCTCTTAATAGAAACATTCCAGCCCCTTCAAGCCTGGGGAATAACACTCATTTTTTATGAGATAGGTTAATGACAGAAAAATTCATAGTTGTGAAATGTAGTCACAATTTAAGTTGCCAAGATCAGCTCCTAAATTCTAGTGTGAACATATGCTACCCGATGCAGAAGTCACTGGGAAGCCTAGGGGACAGCTGTGTGGACCATTAGTCAGCTGAGCAGCCAAGCTGTGAGATTTCAAGCAAAGAGGCAAAACTGACTTTGAAGCAGGTTCAGGCTGATCATCCATCAGGCAACATTGAAGGTGAGCAGGAGTCCAACAAATTTTCTATCCTATTCAAGACCTGGGAACACCTGTTAACATGATCATTAAATCACTGTGCATTTGCATAAGTTATTTCTCAAGGAATTCAGAGAGACCACCTGCTTTGCACTTGGGAGTTCTAGGGGGTGTGTGAGGAGGCCTTCAAGTTGGGTTGGCTGTGGAACAAGCAGGGGGATCTGGAGTACCTTGTGAGTTGACAGATCCACTGAGGTTTCCCCTTTCTCTTTTCCTGGGTGGTGAGGGCCTGGGGGAGGCTGCTTGTGGAGCCTGCAATGACCCAGCCTGGGTTCCACTTGCTTGTGGGATTAGTGTGGTGTTGAGCCGTAATCTTCTAAATGCAATATTCTGTGAGTTTCTGCATCAGAGCCAAGGGAAGAGTCTGAGACTAAGATACAAATGAAGAAAAGATGAGGAGTTAAAAAGCAAGCAGATGGGAGATTTCAGAGAAATGACTTGTGATATCACGGGGGATGGAGGCATGATGAATTCAGGGACAAGCAGTAACTTTTTAAGGAATGTCTATGACCTCTGTTGTGACTGAACCATGACCAGTTAAGAGGACCAACAAGAGAACATCATTCATGTTTATGTACCTAATGTGGTGCCTGAAACGTGGTGACTGCCTCCCAAATGCTGCTGACTGAATGGACTAGTTTAGAGGGGCTTTAGTTTAGTTTAGTTTAGTTTAGTTTAGTTTAGTTTAGTTTAGTTTGGCAACTTTATGTTTCTCCTCAGACCTGGTTAAAAGGGCTACGATGAAAAAATTCCTGTTCCTTCCAGCCTCTTCAGGCAGAATTATAAATTGAAGAGATTATTTTTATTATTTTCTCAAATTGGGAGCTGTAGTTAATCAGTCCAGGTAAGATGATAACCCAAAATATCTCTGGTTCTTACCAAGGAACAGCTCTATCTCTGAATTTATTCTAAGGAGGGCCAGCACTTTCCTGAGATGTGTTCAAAGCAGTAAAGAGGAGGTTATAAGAAGAATAGAATGAGAAAGATGAATCTTAGCAAATGCTTTCCAGTAGTTGCACTGAATCTTCAGATCACTAGGGTAGGATCTGTGTGCTTCACCACCAGAATGTTGCCATGCAGAGCCTGCTAGGAGACAATAACCACCAGCTCATGTCCTTGGGACCATGCAAGGTCACACAACTAAGATATCAGAGTTTGCTTTTGGTTAAGAACTCCTGGTTTCTTTGCAGGATCTGCTTTGACTAAAATGGGTACACAAAGTGAAGCTGTCAGAATCCAGTGCCATCAGGTTTGTAGAGAGCTAGTCCCAGAGCTTCCCCTCTCCTAAACTTTTGCAATTTATTTTTATTTATTTATTCTTGTTTGTTTTAACCAAATTCCAAATTATAAAATAAAATTATCCCATGTTATTTTATTAGCTTCAATTCCTCTCTCCAGCCTGCTTAATCTTTTCTGATCCTAATTATGCAATCAAATATATTCACCATTTATTATCTACTCCATGCCAGGTGCTCTGTAGATTGACTTTGATTTTCACAACAAGCCTGGAGGTATTATTAACATTCCCATTTCATAGGCAATAAAAATAAGGCTCAGCTCTAGCTTGTCCAATATGAAATGAATGTGGGCAAAGGTAGATAGAACTTGAAGGTAGTATTTTTTCACACCAAGCCCACGATTTGTCCAGATTATGATGTACTTTATTAGAACTTTTTGAAAGTTTATTTTATTGATTATGCTATTAAAGTTATCCCAATTTTCCCCCTTTGCCCCCCTCCACCTGGTATGCCTATTCACTCCAGCATCCCCCCATTCATGTCCATGGGTCATGCATATAAGTTCTTCGGTCTCTCCATTTCCTATACTGTTCTTAACATGCCCCTGCCTATTTTGTACCTACCAGTTATGCTTCTTAATCTCTGTGTCTTTTCCACCATCCTCCCCTTTCACCTTTCCCACTGATAACCCTCCCAATGATCTCTATATCTATGATTCTGTTCCTGTTCTAGTTGCTTAGTTTGTTTTTGTTTTTTAGATTCAGTTGTCAATAGTTGTGAGTTTGTTGTCATTTTAATGTTCATAGTTTTGACCTTCTTCTTTTTCTTAAATAAGTTCCTTTGATGTTTCATATTATAAGGGCTTGGTGATGATGAACTTCTTTAGTTTTAACTTGCCTAAGATTTGTTTTAGCTGCCCTTCCATTCTAAAAGATAGCTTTGCCAGATAGAGTAATCTTGGTTATAAGTCCTTGCTTTTCATCACTTTGAATACTTCTTGCCAGTCCCTTCTTGCCTGCAAAGTTTCTTTTGAGAAAGCAACTGACAGTCTTAATGAGAACTCCTTTGTAATTCTCTGCTTTTGTCTTGTTGCTTTTTAGATTCTCTCTGTATTTTTAACTCTTGACATTTTAATCATGATGTGTCTTGGTGTGGTAACCTTTGAGTCCAACTTTTTGGGGACTCTCTGTGCTTCCTGAACTTTTATGTGTATTTCCTTTGCCAAATTAGGGAAGTTTACTTTCATTATTTTTTCAAATAAGTTTTCAATTCCTTGCTCTTCCTTTTCTTGTTCTTGCAACCCGATGATTTGGATGTTGGCACTTTTAGAGATGTCCCAGAGTTTTCTTATTTTCTCCTCCTTTTTTTGAATTATTATTTCTTCATTCTGTTCTGGTCGATTGTTTATTTCTTCCTTATGTTCCAAATCACTAATTTGAACCCTGGCTTCCTTCCCTTCACTTTTGGTGTTCTGTGGATTTTTATTTCACTTAGCGTAGCTTTCATTTTTTTCCCTTATAGTTTTGCCATACTCAATGAGTTCTCTGAGCATTCTTATCACCAGTGTTTTGAATTCTGCATCTGGCTCTCTCCATTTCATTAGTTCTTTTTATGGGCTTTGTTCTATTCTGTCATCTGGGCCATATTTCTTTGTCTCCTGAATTTGGTAGGCTCCCTGTGTTTGTTTCTGTGTATTGAGTAGAGCTACTTTGACTCCCCGTCTTAGCACACCTGTTAAGTTGTCTCAAGCAGAGACTTAGGTATTCACCAGGGAGGGACAACCCGCTTCACTGCTTGGTGCCTCTGTATATGGGGGAGAGGTCAGACAGGGGACAATGCCACTCACTGTCTGGCTGCTGGAGGCTTGCTCAGCACTTGCCCCATTTCCAGTTACTTCACCCACTTCCTTTATGTGACTGACACCCTTCTAGCTATTGTCCTGGTATTGGTTCCCAGAGTGTATATTGTAGGAATGTGTAGGCCCTTTAAATGTACTCTCCTGAGAAACTGGCAGTTTATTCTGCTGTCTCAACCTCCACTGATTTTTATAGCCAGAAGTTAAAGGACTTTATTCCCGTGCTAGAACCCTGGGCTGCATAGTCTTGCCTGGGGCTCAGATCACTCGCTCCCCAAATATCCTTCCTAATTTTTATCCACCACATGTGAATGTGGGAATGCCAATTCTGATGGCCACTGCTGCTGTTTTGCCACCACCATACCACGTCCTCTCTGTCCTGGCTCCCCATCTTGCCCCTCCTATCTGTCTGGATGAATATGGCTTCTTTAAGTCCTTGGTTTTTGGACTTCCATACAGTTCAATTTTCTGGAAGTTCTGGGTGTTTTTTTGTTTTGAGATTAGTTGTTATCCTTCATTGCTGTACAATGAGGTGAAGCATGTCTACCTACCCCTCCATCTTGAACATGGGTCTGTATTAGAGCTTTGATGAGGCTACTCTTGAGGTCTTCATCCAAGTCACTGATGAAGACTTGGCGTCACTGAGCCTGAGGCTAGGGCCTGGGCCCATGCATGAGTGCTGCCATCCAGAAGCTTCCTGTGATTCACCTTGGCTTAAAGGCAAGCAGTCTGAATCTGCCTGGTGCTTTGCTGTAAGCACAGATGTGTTCATGCTGACCGGAAAGGTATCATAGCATTTTAGAAGGTACAAGTAACAGATGTGCCTATGCCCCTTACCTTCCTTATCTATTGGTCCAAGCTAACCCTTTATTGAAGAAGGAAACTAGATTAGTCCACCATGACTTGTAACTTAAAGAAACCATGCTAAAATCTAGTCATGGTTTCCTCTTCCAGGTTTATACCCCCTGCCTTCCTTTCTCTTCCTGCTGTCCTTACCTTTTTTTTTTTTTTTACTAATGACTTGAAGTATGTTACATACATACAATATAATGGTAAATCACAGATATGCACTATTACGTAAGACCAAAAAGTTGTAAGTTGGTATAGGAAGATTGATCAGGGGCAGAAAATAGAATCCAATTATGTAGACTATAGAGATTTTCATAGTTGATATGTTTGAGCCTAAAGCTGTTTCCTGCCAGTTTAGAAAAAAAATTTGCAACAGTACATTATGTAATTTTTACCAAAAAGAAAAAAAAAAGTTCATGTTGGGTACTCAGAAGAAAAAAAAGACTTTGTCTGCTATTTAGTTCCACAGGAAAAGATTGACAGTCTGTTTTGAGAAGAGTACTAAAAGCATATCTGTATGTTCATGTTCAACCCTTTCCAGAACCTTACTTAGAACTGACCTCATCCTTACCTGTTGCAGGCTTGCAAAATGTATCTCTTCTTTAGGATGAAAAATGGAATTAATTCATATCTGATGTCTAGTACTTTCTTTTTAAATTATATTTTATTGATCATGCTCTCACAGTTGTCTCAATTTCTCCCCCTTTGCCTGCTCCACTCAGCACTGCTCACTCCCTCAGGCAATCCCCACACTATTGTTCATGTCCATGGGTCATGGGTCTAAGTGCTATGGCTACTCTATTTCCTATACTGTATACAGTTTTATATAGATTCAATAACTGAATCTAAAAAACAAACTAAGTAAATGAGAAGAACAGAGAGAGAATCATGGATATGGAGAGTATTTTAATAGTTGCCAGATGGGAAGTATTTCCTATACTGTATACAATATAGGAAATAGAGTAGCCATAGCCAAAGAATTTAGACTTCTTTCCTGTAGAGTACTACCTATTTGTACTCCTTAATCCCTTCACCTGTTCACCTATACCTCCAAACCCCCTTCCCATCTGGCAACCATCAAAACACTCTCCGTATCCATGATTCTCTCTCTGTTCCTCTCATTTACTTTGTTTTTTAGATTCAATTATTGATAGATATGTATTTTTGCCATTTTATTGTTCATAGTTTTGATCTTCTTTTTATTAAATAAGTCCCTGCAACATTTCATATAATAATGGTTTGGTAATGATGAAGTCCTTTAGTTTTATTCTTGTCTGGGAAGCTCTTTATCTGCCCTTTGATTCTAAATGCTAGCTTTTCTGTGTTAAGCAATCTTGACTGTAGATACCTGAATTTCATGACTTTATATTTCTTGCCAATCCCTTCTAACCTGCTAAGTTTTTCTTGAGAAATCAAGTGATAGTCTTATGGGAATTCCCCTGTAGGTAACTAACTGCTTTTCTCTTGATGCTTTTACAATTCTCTTTTTACCTTTAACTTTTGGCATTTTAATTATGATGTGTCTTGGAGTGGGCCTCTTTGCATCCATCTTGTTTGGGACTCTCTGTGCTTCCTGGATTTGCATGTGTATTTCCTTCACCAAATTAGGGAAGTTGTCTTTCATTATTTTTTCAAGTAGATGTCCAATTTTTTCCTCTTTCTCTTCTCCTTCTGGCACCCCTATGATGTGAATGTTAGAATACTTGAAGTTGTCCCAGAGGCTGTTACACTAGTCTTTTTTCTTCTTCATTCTGGTTGGTTGTTTTTGCTTCCTTATGATCCAAATCATTGATCTGATTCTCACCTTCATCCACTCTACTGTTGTTTCCCTGTAAGTTGTTCTCTATTTCAGTTAGTGTATACTTTGTTTCTGATGACATTTTTTTTAATGCTCTTGAGTTCCTCACTAAGTTCCTTGAGCATTCTGATAACCAGTGTTTAGCCTCCGCATCTGACAAATTGCTTATCTCCATTTATCTCTTTTTCTGGAGTTTTAAACTTTTCTTTCATTTGGGCCACGTTTCTTAGTCTCCTAATTTTGGCAACATCCTGTGTTTGTTTCTATGTGTTAGGTAGAGCTACTATGACTCCCTGTCTTGGTAGCATGGCCTAATGTAGTAGGTATCCTGTGGGGTCCAGTGGCACAGCCACCTCTATCAACCAAGCTGGGTACTCAAGGTGCACCCTTCATGTGGGCTGAGTACTCCCTCCTCTTGTAGTTGAGCCTTGATTGCTGCTGGCATGTCAATGGGAGAGATTTACCAAGGCTAGTCAGTTACAAGGACTGGCTGTAACCACTGACCACCAAGTTTCACCATCCTTAGAGGATCAGCTGTGCAGGGGCAGGGTGTGGTCCTTTGATGCGGTCTGTAGCTGTCCACTGGGTGCACAGGCTCTAGGGCTTCCTGGGTGGTGCAGGCCAAGGTCAACCCCCACCTGTTTTTTTGTCTGGGGCCATCCTGCCTGAGCTATAAAGCAATCTGAGGTGGCTACTACTTTTGCTGGACTTGGAGATTCCCAGGTGAAGTCAAGCTGTGAATCTAGGCTGGCTGCTGCTAATGCCAGGCTGTGGCCCCATAGCAAGAGGTATGGAGGACTGGGGACTCACTCAGGCTGGCTGTTGCTTGTTTGAGAGGATTTAGGAAGTTGTGAAGCATGAGCCAAGACCAGCCAGTCATATGGAAAAGCAGCTTGGGAGGACCTGTAAGTTGGGTATGGCAAAGTATCTGGGGGGAACGTCATGGTAGGGCAAACAGATTTTTCCAGGCTGATGGAGCCTTACATATGGTATCAGCTTGACTCTATGGGGGAAAGGTTTAGAAAAAGGACAATGGCCTCTGCTCACCTCAATGCCATATACTTCACTTTCTCCCTGTATACCACTGGTGCCTTTCAAGCTGCTATTCCAATGCTGAAGCTCAGAGGGAGTGAGTCTGAGAAGGTAAGTCAGTGTGTGTGTTCTTTAAGAGGAACCACTTGGAGCTCCCAAAGTGTTTACACCGACTCAGTCTTCACTGGTTTTTGCAGCCGGAAGTTGTGGGGATTTATCTTCCTGGCATTGGAACTCTGGGCTATTGGGCCTGGTGTGGGGCTGGGACTCCTTGCTCCTGAGCTATCCCTCCTAAATTTTTATCTACCACACTTGTGTGAGGGACTAGTCCATTCCACATCTGCCACTTCCTATTAGTCTGGATGGATGTGGTTTCCTTATTTCTATAGTTGTCAGACTTCCATTCAACCCAATTTCTGATATTTCTGGTGATGGTTGTTCTATATTTTAGTTGTAATTTTGATGTGGTTGTTTGAAGAGGTGAGCCATTTCTGCCTATGCTGCCATCCTGACCAGAAGTCTTGTTTATATTATTTTTTAGGTTGGACAATGTGAACTGATGCTGAAGAGAAAACCCAGCACTTCTGCTGAACAAGATGCAGTGACATAAGCAAAAAGCCCTGAGGTCAGAGCAGGGTTACAGGAGTGTGTCTTGCATGTTCTTGCTGACCCTGGTTGCTTTGTCATGCCACCTGGCACAAGCAAGCGCCAGCCCAAGGCAGGGACGATTCCAGCACTGCCCAACTGTATGACCAATTCCATTGTCTATCCTGAGGAAACAGCGAGGCATGGAAAGATGTGCAGCTTTCCAAACACACTTGTCCAGTGAATCTGGGACACTAAAGATGATCCTGCTGTTGAATGAGTACAGCAGCTAATTAAGAGAAAGCCTATCTTATTTTATCAAAGGAAAAAGAGTTTTTATGCCTCCTGCTTTCCTTCTACTAAAATACACTGAAATCAATTTCTTAGTCTATTAGCTTGGAGAAGGTATGAGTGTGGGGAAAGGGTGAAAATTCACCAATAAGGAAACACAAAGTAAACAAACCACCACCAGTCAGTTTGTGACTGACAGACTGTAGTCTTCTTGATCTTGGCATTGATGGAACTCCTGTCAGGAGATACATGTCTGTGGAGAGTGGGAGATTGTCAGTAGCAGTCTATTGTCGCCCCAACACTGGTTGTTTTGTTTAAAAAATAAATAGCCATCCTGTTATTCTGTTGGAAAAAATGAATATATTTTTACATTCTGGCTAAAAGACAATCCTGCCAATGTTAGAATAAGAAATGAACATCTAAAAACCACCAGAATACAGACATGTTATAGAATATGGAATATTGATATTTTGAAGTGTTATTGATATTTTACTTTAAAACAGATCATGCAGTCATTTGGAAAGCTATTATTTAGGCAAGTGTCTAAAGAAGTAAAAAAGAAATTTACCAGTTGCTTTATAAAAATGAGCTTGAAGAGGCTAAAATTTGCAATAATTTGAATATTAAAAACTAGTTAATCATAAAATGCCAAGTAAATAAAAACCCACAAGCCACAGTGAGCCACAAAAAAAGGGGGAATGGGATAAGTTAAAGCTCTTCTTTACAGAATATAGTGAATAATACAAAAGGAATATGGAATTGGAGAATCAGTGGTTTCCAGCATCCATTATAATAGTTGACTCAGCCAGGCATTAGCAATAGTAGCTAAAATCAGCAGCTAAAACTTGGCTGGGGAATAGGACATTTACATGGTGCTAAAATATCAACCTGCAGATTTCCAACTAACATAAATGTAAAAATATAGCTTTGTAATATTAGAAGGAAGCTGATGATCACCCCCTGATTTATCAAGGGATAAAACTTACATCAGTAATCATGAGACACCATAACATCCCCCTGATGTGATGTTATGTGAAGTATACAATATTGTTTATGAAGTATTCTTCCCAAAAATACTTATTCTGAATCCAATCAAGCTTACAACTACACTATGCAGTACTAGACATGTGTGGCTATTAAGTAGTTGAAATGAGAACTGAGATGTAATATAAAATACTGAATTTTGAAGATTTCATATGAGATAAAAGAGTGTAAAGTATCTTGTGTTGATAACATGCTAAAATGATAATTTATTTACATACATTAGGTTATATAAAACTGTATTAAAATGAATTTTACCTTTTTATTTTACTTTTTAAAGGAGTAGTCAGTTGTGCAATTAGACAAATTATTAAAATTAAATAATGATTTTAACATGTTCATTGAATGCAGTATATAAAAAATAATTGTTTTTCTATGGGCTAGCAATGAACAATTGGAAAATGTAAATACTGTTTACAATAGCATCAAAACCCACATGTCAGCGACCCTTAAGGGACCTTTATTGAGTTGTCACTTAATAATAGTAATCATATATGCCCAGGTCTGTTCAGGCACTGATTCAGGGGCAAAGGACAGACTCTTAGAGAGTGTGGACACCATGACAACTTGAATGAATCTCACAAACTGTGTTGAGTGAAACCAGCCACACTAAAGAGTCCACCCAAGTGCACACAATGTAATTCCACTGATACGAGGTTCAAGAACAGGTGGAATCAATAATTAGAGAAGTCAGAATAATAGCAGCTCTTGCAGGGGTTGGGAGGAGCAACTGGGGAAAGGACAACAGCGTTTTACAGAGTGCTGAAAATGTTTTATATCAGGATCCAGACGGCTGTTGTATGAGTGTTCACATGTAGAGTAGTTCAGTAAGCTACACAGCTAAGATTACTGCATTTTACTCTATTATTTACAACTCAATTATATTTTTTGTTAAAAAACAATAAAAATGTATGTAGTGAGGATGGTGCCTACTAAAAGAAATTTGGCAATATAGAAAGAAACATTTAAAAACATTTTGTAACATTTCATTTACTTACTTACTTACTTATTTATTTATTTATTGTTTTTTGTATTTTTCCTTTACCATTTATCCCTCCTATATCCTCTTTCACCTTCACCCACCTCCTCCCCACTGGACTCCACAATCATCACACTGCTGTCCATGTCCTTGAGTCCATTTTCTTTTTTGGTCAATCCCTCTACCCCCAACTACTTCCCACCCCTAGAGTTGTCAGCCTGCCATCTCTGAGTCTGTCTGTATTTCACTTATTAGTTCAGTTTATTCATTAGATTCTACACATGAGTGTAATCATATGGTATTTGTCTTTCTTTGACTGGCTTATTTTATTTAGCATAATGTTCTCCAGGTACATCCATACTGTTGCAAAGGATAAAATTTTCTCTTCTTTTTTTACAGCCCAGTAATATTCCATTGTGCAAATGTCCCATAGCCATTTTATCCACCCATTAATGGATGGGCACTTGGAAAATGTAGAAACATTTTAAGAATTGCCTTCATTTTGCCATGATGGTTTAAAAATATAATTCTTTCATATCAGAAAAAAACTAATCTGTTTTTAAAACAAACTTCTATCTTTTAAAACAAACTTATGGCCATTTAATTGAGCCCTTTCCTGAAGAGAGAGAGAGAGCAAGAGAGAGCTCACACAAACAGCTTTTGTCTTAAAGACCATGTTTTTATTGTGGCCTACAAGCTATGACAAGTACTGCTGATAGACTTTTGGGCATCCATTTTTCCTTATATCTTGCTAGCAGTGCCTCAATTTTGCTTAGTGTCCACTAGCTCTGTACCTGACTTCTGGGAAGGGAACCTTATCCCCAGGTCCCAAGTAAATCCAGATTCAGTGAATTACGATAATTCCCATTCCCTTGGCAGAGACTGGTGTAGTGTGAGCCTGTGACACACTTCCCTTCCATCACAGAGTGATCTGGTGTGTGTGTGTGTGTGTGTGTGTGTGTGTGTTGGAGAGGTGCTTCTGGGAAGGATATCTCATTCTTAAGAAGGAGATACCAGAGAGAAGTTCATTTCTGTTTCTGAAGTGATTACAGCTTAGAGCTGTCAACAGCCACCTTGATGAGAAAGAATCCCGAAAGAAAGCCAATGTTGATGATGAGGGATGAAAGGCCTCTGGGCCTTGTAACACACTAAAGTCATGTTGTGCCTCCTGTTCTATCTTCGGACTTCTGCTAAAATGACTGAGGGTCTTTTGTTACTTGCAGCTGAAGACAAGCTAGTTGAAACTGAGATACCTACCTGGCTCCCTAGATTAGTCACTCTAAATCACCATCATTAGTTTCCAGCCAAAGTAGCCATTTCAAATTTCTCAAACTTATTTTTCTCTCTCTTTCACCTCAGGACCTTTGCGAGTTCTTTGGCCTTTGTCCAAAATATTATGCTCCCTCCTTCACCCCTGTTACTACTCAGCACCTACTCATCCTTCAGATATCAGCCCAAACATCATTTCCTCAGAGAAAGGCTCCTCAGACTAGGTCAGACTGCCTTTATCCTCCTTCCTCACACCACCCACAGTCCTTTATACCCCTTATCATGTCCACATTTTGAGACAAGAGATTGTATTTCAAAACATTTGAGCTTTCTTCAGGTTGTCATTGTGCATATATAGGACTGTGTCTGCCAGGTGAAGTGTCCAGCAAGATTATATACTTTTCATATTTTACCTGTTTCCTCTCCCCAAAATTGTTCCAGTTCTTCCTAAGTGTTAGGTAAGTTCTGTCAGAGCCCTCACAGACACTAAAACGGTCCCCTCTTGTGCACATGATACTGTTGCAGGAATCGCTATGTCATGGAGTATGTTTTGATTGCATGTGAACATGAATTCTTTATAGCTTTGAGCCATTTTACCAGAATTACACCAGGCCTGTCCATCTTCCTGGAGGTTCACACCAGACCTCTGTCCAAAGGACAGCTGGGGCACCACTTGGTGGGATTAGCCATCTAAATGTTTGCTGATTTAAGGCCATAAGTCAAAGGATGGAACTGGAGCTTTGACAGAGCCTGGAGTCAGGACCCTAAGAGGGGCTCCATAGATGAAAGGACAGCTCCATGAGTCACCCCAAACAGGACATTTTTCTATCTTTTCAGCTGGCTTCCTCAATTTCATAGCTTTCATCTCCATTCTATTTCAACTATCTCCTCTTAGACCACACCTCTTGAAATTTTCCCTCTTTCTTACCTCAGACTACATTAGCTTCCCAATGGAATGAAACTTCTGACCGCCATACTCTTGTCCTCTTCCTCCCTCAAAATACTCCTCAGCCTCCAAGGGAACTCTCAGTCCTCAACCAGCCACTCTCTCCCCATGAAACAGCTCCCCTCTGACGGGCAGATCTCCCCTCCTGCTTTCTCAATTTTTTGCACCTATGACATGTGTGGATTATTATGTGGACTGCAGATTTGACTTATCAATAGAAAGGTGATTTGCTGAATTAAAAATATACATCAAATACATATAAAAATACGTACACATTTATAGATGAATAGTGATGGTTGTACAATAGTATAAATGTACTTAATATCACTGAACTGTACACTTAACATGATTAAGATAGCAAATTGTTACATGTATTCTACCACAATATTAAAAGTTGAGGAAAAAATAGCATGTAACCAAACTAATGGTAAACTAGAAGAGAGAAAACATTTATAAATCATGTGTCTTCTTCGAATGCTTCTGGATACAAGTAGATAAAACCAAACCTAATGTGGCTTTAAAAGTATAAATAAAAATAAAACCAAAACTAAGCACAAAAATAAATGCACTAGTCATTCTTTCTTAAAATGGTCAAGCCAATTTTATGCACAGAAAGGTTTAAGATGTGGCTTCCGTAGCTAGGTACCTGGAATGACTACAGCCTGGGAAATGGGATGCTGAGACATGGAGGACTTGATTCAGAGGACAAGCAGGCACTTGCAAGTTACCAGCTCTGCAGGAACTACCTTTTGTGCAAAAACAAAGATGGAAAAACCAACTGAAGCTGGATAACTACACTGTAGTCTTTGAAGTGTCTGGAGAGACTGTGTTAGGAGGAACATCAGAACATGTATTCTAAGGTTTGTCCTTGGAGAAAAACACTGCATGGGCAGATTACATTACTTTCCTTGTCGGGACCCGAAGCCTGCATTTCAGTCACGTGTTTAAAACAAAGGAAATTTGGCTTCTTACACATGTGGGAAGTGTTCTTGCCTCTGGAACTTCAGAGTCCATTATTAAATGATAAATTCTCCACCGCGTAAAGTGAAATGACACTCTGAATCATGTGAAAGAATGTCTTTTCTGAATAATTCATAACACAAATTTGTTTATTTCCAATGTCATTATGGAGACTGTTTTCTTCTTTCTAGATTTGAGTGCTATTTGGTCTCTGGGAAGCCTTTGCCTTACATTCCTTATGGTACTTTTAATTTGATACTTTCTTGGATCCTAAGGTTCCCTTGAGGAATCAGCCTTTCTAAAACTCCCCAGGAGCACAAATAGACAGGGAGATAGAAAATCTGAATTCCATTCCTGGTTCTGCCCCCGTTGGGGCTCTCTCCCTGACCCTCTCTGGGCTCACTGTCTCTGCTGCAGAAGGAATGTGATAATGCTAACTCAGCCTAGCTCGCAAGCTGTTGATGTGAAGTGTGACGTGTAAGACAAATATAAGGCATTGCCCTCAGCCTTGGCTCTACTCTGAGCTCTAGAGTCCATATAAAGGTTGTCTGATTGCTTCTCCCCCTTAGATATCTAACAGGCATCTGAAGCCTAACATATCTAAAACCCAGCCCCTATCCTCTGCCTCCCCTCCCCATTTCCGTTCATCCGCTATAAATGGTACCACTCAGTGCCCCCCAAGTCGATGTTCTCTTGGTGGAAGTGATTACACCTGAAACTGTGTTTTTACTTCCCTGTGTGCTTTTTGCCTGAATCCCTGAGCTAGAACTTCTGGTACATAGTGGGCTCTCAATAATCATTTGCTTGAATGAAATGTCAGAATAGTTACAATCGCAGTAAATGCATACAGAGGGAGATTTCTATGGGTTAGGGAAGTAATGATAGGGTCCATGCACTGGTGTGCTGGAGCTGGCTTAAACCAACTCACAAGAGACAATTGTCCTGTGTTCTCTTGTTAAATATGGCCACTATTAAAAAGTAAATTAAGCCCTGGCTGGCATAGCTCAGTGGATTGAGTGCAGGCTTCGAACCAAAGCATCGCAGGTTTGATTCCCAGTCAGGGCACATGCCTGGGTTGCAGGCCATGGCCCCCAGCAACCACACATTGATGTTTCTCTCTCTCTCTCTTTCTCCCTCCCTTCCCTCTCTAAAAAATAAGTAAATAAAATCTTTAAAAAAAGTAAATTAAAGGTTACAATTAAACTAAGTAAAAAATAAAGGTAATAAAATAAACAACTAGTCATTTCTTAATTACGTCACACTCTTTTACCATCATGTTCTTGAGATTCTTTGATTTTATTTATTATCTGATGATAGAAATATTTCATCATGATGGGTCACTGCTCATCTCTTTCCAGCTCTGCATTCAGTGACACCACATTGGTAGAGGGAAATTGGCCATAATGGAAGTATTTACTCCATGGAATTTTGTAAATGCTGCAAATCTGTTTATTTGCTTGTTTTTTTAGAGAAGCGATTGTAAAACATTTATTAGCACCCCATAGTTTCCTTGTACTCGATATCCTTGAAGAATGATGAGCAGCCATGTACATAGGGAGGGAAGGAGGACACTAGGCAGTATCCAGAGCATATGGATAGAATCAAAAGGAGGAATGCTACTTACATTTGGAGACTCGTGATTTGGAGACTCATGTATGAAGCATGTGTGCGTATCTTGGTAGGAGCTGGGGGAAGATGGGGAATAGAATTACTCAAGTATAGGATACAAGTATTCAAGAATACAAAGGTAAGTGGTTTGAATTTTATTCTGTAAATAATGGAACACCACTGAAAAAATTTTAGCAACTCTATGATTTGAGGAAAGCACATAGTAAATGTTCAGTGTATACCTGAAGAATGGAACAGAAAGGAGTACTTTCAGTAGAGCACATGCTATTAATCACAGTTCTTTATATGATTTTCCAGATCTGTAAAAAAATCTTTATTATCATTCTGAACAGGTGTGCTGAAGATGCTCACTAGGGAGAAAAATTAGTGTTTCAGTTAAAACTTCTCTAGATTTTTCTGAGTTGAGTGAAGTTAAACAGAGACTGAATTAAGGGTTTCTCTTCCATGAATAAAGAAAAAAACACATGTGTCAGAACCTGGAGTGAAGATGATCAGTTCGATGAAAGTGCAACATGATCAGCTGTATCCACAGAAGAAAGTCACTATGACCTTTACTGCCAATAAAACTGTGAATATACTTGTCCACGGACCTGAAAAGCTGAACAAATATAGTTTTCAGCATGCTTACTTAAAGGTATGTTTCTTTCCACATCCAAAGCTCATTGGTAGCAGCTGAAAGTAATTAGAGGTCTAATTAAAGCACAGTGATGAGGTTGGTAAGCCATAGTGATGTGATACTGATATCCATTCAATGATACGAGTGAATGCACAAAAGGAAAAGAAAAACACAATGCTTCAATAAGGACCATATCCCTTTGTCCAGAAGGCCATGATCAGTCCCACAATAATGAAAAGCTGAGAAACCTTCCTTCATTGTTTCTACATAATCCCATTTGGTGACACTGGCATTGCCTGGTAAGAAATAGTGATATTTCAGGGGGCTTCTGGCCAAGATGGATGTGTAGCTATATACACTTTGCCTCTTCATACAACCAAAAGGAAAATGACATATTTAAAAATAAAAAATAACCAAACTGCCAGAAAATCCAGCTGTATGGAACTCTGACAAACAAGGAGTTAAAGAAGAAACATTCATTCAGACCAGTAGGAGGGACAGAGATAGGCAGCCAGGTGGAGAGGACACAAGGCAAGGTGCAGCTGGAGGACCCGGTAAGGTGGTGGCTGGTGGAGCGGGCAGTCCAACATCCATGTGTGGATAAACTGAAAGGAACAACTGGGGACCAAGACAGACCACACAACCCAGGGTTCCAACATGGAGAAACAAAGCTTTAAAACCTCTAACTGAAAAAACATGTGGGGGTTGCAGCAGCAGGAGAGACTCCCAGCCTCACAGGAGAGTTCACTGGAGAGACCTACAGGGCCCTAGAATATACACAAACCCACCCACCCAGGAATCAGCATCAGAAGGGTCCAAATTGCTTGTGGATAGCAGGGGAAATGACTGAAAGTCGCCAAGAGCTGAGCAAATGGCATTGTTCCCTCTTGGATGCCTCCCTGACATACAGCATCAAAATGCAGCAAGATAGCTTTCCCTACCCTGGTGAACACCTAAGGCTCTGCCCCTTACTACATACCAAGTGTGCCAAGACAAAAATAATACATGGCCCAAGTAAAAGAATAGATCAAAGCTCTAGAAAAAGTACAACTAAGCAATGAGGAGACAGAAAACCTATCAGATCCAGAGTTCAAAACACTGGTAATCATGATGCTCACAGAACTGCTTCAATATGGTCACAAAATAGAGGAAAAAGTGAAGGCAATGGAAAGTGAAATAAACGAAAATGTACAGGGAACCAACAGTGAAGGGAAGGAAACTGGGACTCAAACCAACGGTTGGAACCAGAAGGAAGAAATAAACATTCAACCAGAACAGAATGAAGAAACAAGAATTCAAAAAAATGAGGAGAGGTTTAGGAATCTCTGGGACAACCTTAAACATTCCAACATCTGAATCATAAGGGTGCCAGAAAGAGAAGAGGAAGAGCAGGAAATTGAAAACTTATTTGAAAAAATAATGAAGAACTTCCCAAATCTGACAAAGGAAATACATTTCCAGGGAGTCCAGGAAGCTCAGAGAATCCCAAAGAAGTTGGACCCAAGGAAGCACACACCAAGACACATCATAATTACATTACCCAAGATTAAAGATAAGGAGAGAATCTTAAAAGTAACAAGGGAAAAGGAGGCAGTTACCTACAAAGGAGTTCCCATAAGACTATCTGCTGATTTCCCAAAAGAAACCTTGTAGGCAAGAAGCAGCTGGAAAGAAGCATTCCAAGTCATGAAAGGCAAGGACCTACATCCAAGATTACTCTATCCACGAAAGCTATCATTTAGAATGGAAGGGCAGATAAAGTGCTTCCCAGATAAGGTCAAGTTAAAAGAGTTTATCATCACCAAGTCCTTATTATATGAAATGTTAAAGGGGCTTATCTAAGAAACAGAAGAAGATCAAAAATATGAACAGTAAAGTGACAAAAAACTCACAACTATCAACAACTGGACCTAAAAAAAAAAAAAAGAAAAATGAACTAAGTAAACAACTAGAACAGAAACGGATTCATAGAAATGAAGATGACATGGAGGGTTATCAGCAGGGATGTGGAGTGGGGAGAATGGGGAAAAAGGAACAGGAAATAAGAAGCATAAATGGTAGGTACAAAATAAACAGGGGGAGGTTGAGAACAAATAGGAAATGTAGAAGTCAAAAAACTTATATGTATGACCCATGAACATGAACTAAGTGGGGAGAATGCTGGTGGGAGTCAGAGTGTAGGGCAGAGGGGAATAAAGGGGAGAAAAAATGGGGCAACTGCAATAACATAATCAATAAAATATATTTTTTAAAAAAGTAAAGGTGACCTTTAAACAAGGGAGGTAAGAGTTCAAAAAACATTAGGCCATAAGTTTTCCAAAATTCAACAATGAATCATCTATATTAATTGGCTTAAATTATTAAAGCAGTTTGCTATAACATCTATAAGATAGTGATGTGTACTCCATATATAGTAAATGAAATATGATCTGTTAACTTTGTTTTCTAATTTTTCTCAGACTTTTTAGGATTCTGTAGATTTCAGATTGATGAACAAAGTCAGGATATATATCTTTGTATTATAGAAAAGACATAAGGAATAGAAAAAATGAGGAACACCAAATTAGCAAAAAGAATAGGCATATATAAGATAAACTGCCTTTCTTTACTTGAGCCAATAGTTAAAGTGTCAAGGCAAAGTACTTGGTGAATGCATTGGGTTAGGTTTTAATATCTGACTTTCTAACTTTCATTAATTTTAAGAAATTTTAAGTTTGACTTCTAAAGTTAAAGAAAATTCTTGTTTGAAAATTTGCTTTAACGTTTTTCTGATGCCCATTAGATAGAAGAGTGAGGCATGATTATTCATGTACTAAAAATGAAATGTGTTTAATTACAAATTTTAGCTACTGACTTCAAAACAATTATGGTACTTGGTAGTGTATAATTTCCTTTCTGGTTACATGAATAAATTACTGTGCTCACTCTAAAAAAGTAATTATATTGCAAATTTTATTTTTCCAGAAATGAGGAACCTGATAGGGAAAATTCAAAGTTCAAAATAAACATTTGCATATACACTTAAATAAAGTCTGTCAGGCAATTAGACAATAATGATAAAAGAATATCTTATTGAAACTGCCAAGGAAATGCCTACAATACAACCTAAATACAGAAACCTGGCTATTGTAAAACTCATTCAAACCCAGATAATACCTTATGAGTAGGGAATCCTTAGTGATGGATATGGCAACTAACATCTCCCTTGAGTTTAGCAAAATACACCCATAATTAATCTGTTATAGGGTGTTTTGAGTTTTGAAGTTTTTTTAAAAAACTTGGTGGACTATGTTGAAGAGCAGAGACTCCCCTGACAACAGTCAGTTTAACACACCTAGCATAACTCAGAAGATCTGGTGGATTAGAGATCTACCATCTCCCTCTCAGCCACAGGCAGGCCTGTGTCTAACCCCACTCCCTGCCTCTTGCTTGGCCCCACATTTCCCCATCACTCTAGTAAAAGCTTTGTCACATCCCAGTCTGGTCATGTGACTGCTCTTTGCTTGCTCTGCATTTCTTGAAGATGAGGGCCGCCTGGCACACAGGGCTCCCTGAGTCCTGGCCCTCCTCTCAGATTATCTTCTCATGTCTGCCCTGCAGCATCTTATGCCCAGCCATAGCTGAACTGTGGCACTCTGCAGTTTTTGAAAAACAAACAAACAAACAAAAAAAACTTTGCTTTTTGTTTTCTTGAGCCTTAGCACACCTCATACTCTGTTTATAGTCTTCTCCCTCACTTTTGCCCTTGCAAACTCCTACTCATACTACAAGCATAGCTCATGTAACATATCTTGAAACTTTTTCTTATTCTACTCTGCCCAGTCTGCATTCTCAAACACCTATTGCTCCTTCTCTCTCTCTCTTTCTTCCTCTCTCTCCCCGTTTTTTCTACCTCAACCTCTGGACCATGGGAGACTTGAGATCATTCACCTTTCAACAAATATTTACTGAGTCTCCTCTATGAGACAGGAAAGATTCTAGGTGCTGAAGACACGGCCAGAAATCTATAGTCAAAGTAAATCAATTCTCACCCTTATGGAATCTTCAATGTAGCAGGAAATGGAAGATTAAAAAAAAAAAACTAGTGTTTTTAACACTAGTAAGGAAGATCTGGAGATTTTAGATTCTGAAAAGAAAAAAACAAGGTCAAAGTAAATCAATCATTACAGTCAAAGTAAATCAATCCCCATTCTCATGAATCTTCACTCCACCAGGAAAAGGAGGATTTAAAAAAAAAAAAGCTAGTGTTTTTAACATTAGTAAGGAAGACTGTGAGATTTTAGATTCTGAAAAGAAAAGCAAGATAAAACCTCAGAAATTTATACCCCAAACTAACCCAAGCAAGTCTTTCTCCAATCTCCTAAATTTCAGTGTGAGGAAAACTGAGGCAAAGAGATGTCCCAGACTTGCTCAAGGAAAGTCACAGGGTTTATTGGAAGCAGGGTTAGATCTTCAACCCCATTATTCTAAAACATGAGAACTTTCAGGCAACTCATTTATGGTACAGTTTTGAATGTGATCGGGGTCTTGTTTTCCCCAGCTTTACTGAAATTTCATTGATGAATAGCATTATATGAGTCTAAGGTCTACAACCTGTTGATATTCTACACTTATTATAGCAAAATGATCAGCACCATTGTGTTAGCAAACACGTTCTTATGTCGCATTGTTACCATTTCTTTTCCGTGATGGTTCCATTTAAGACCTACTTTCTTAGGAAGTTCCCAACAGGGCATACAGGGTAAATACAATAATCACCACACTGCACATTACGTTTCCAGAAGTTATTCATTGTATAACTGGAGTGTGTACCCTTTGACCAACATATCCCCATCCCACCACCACCCCCCATTCCCAGGTCTCTGGCAATCACCAGTCTAGTCTCTGTTTCTATGAGGTTGGCTTTTTGGATTCCACATATAGTTGACATCATACAGTATTTGTCTTCCTCTGTCTGACTTATTTCACTGAATGCATGTCCCCAAGGTCCATTGTTGCAAATGGCAGGATTGCATTCTTCCTCTTGGTTGAATTATATTCCACTGTAAATATGGGTGGCATCTTCTTTATCCATTCATTCACTGACAGACAATTAGGTTGTTTCCAGATTGCAACTATTCTGAATAATGCTGCAATGATCATGGGAATACAGAGCAAAGTAACTCAAGATGGATTAAAGACATGATATGAGATCTGAAATACTAAAACTGAAAA
>PVIA01012220.1:0-39184 GCA_004024845.1 Tonatia bakeri
TAGAAAATCCTATAGATTCTATCAAAAAACTGTTTGACCTAATAAACAAATTTGGCAAGACAGCGGGATACAAAGTCAATATCCAGAAATCAAAGGCATTTCTGTACATCACCAAAGAAACAGCAGAAGCAGAAATCAAGGAAAAACTCCCATTTGAAATAGGAAAAAGAAAAATAAAATACCTAGGTATAAACCTAACCAAAGAGATAAAAGACCTGTATTCAGAAAGCTATATACCACTGAGGAAAGAAATCAAAGAAGACACAAACAAATGGAAACATATGCCATGTTCATGGATTGGGAGAATTAATATCATTAAAATGTCCATGCTACCCAAAGCAATTTACACATTCAACACGATACCTATTAAAATACCAATGGCATATTTCACAGACATGGAACAAACACTTCAAAAATTTATATGGGACCATAAATGATCTTAAATAGCCGTGGCAATTTTGAGAAAGAAGAACAAAGTAGGAGGGATCACAATACGTCATACCAGACTCTATTACAAGGCCACTATAATCAAAACAGCCTGGTACTGGCATAAAAACACGCACATGGACCAATGGAAAAGAACAGATAACCCAGAAATAAACCCAAGTCTCTACAGTCAGTTAATATTCTACAAAGGGGGCAACAACATAAAATGGAGTAACAATAGCCTCTTCAACAAATGGTGTTGGGGAAACTGGACAGCTACATGCAAAAAAAATGAAACTCGAGCAGCAACTTACACCATACACAAAAATAAATTCAAGGTGGATAAAAGATTTAAATATAAGCCGTAACATCATTAAAGTCCTAGAGGAGAACATAGGCAGGAAAATCTCAGATATTTCATGCAGCAACATTTTTACTGATATGTCCCCTAGAGCAAGGGACATAAAGGAAAGAATAAGCAAATGGGACCTCATCAAAATAAAAAGCTTCTGCACAGCTAAAGAAAACAGTATTAAAATAAAAAGAGATCCAACTATATGGGAAAACATATTTGCCAATGATACCTCAGACAAGGGTTTAATCTCAAAAATATATAAAGAACTTACACAACTCCACTCTAAGACAAGCAACCCAATTAAAAAATGAACAAGGGACTTGAACAGACACTTCTCCAAGGTGAACATACAGAGGATCCAGAGACACATGAAAAGATGTTCAATATTGCTAGCTATCAGAGAGATGCAGATTAAAACCACAATGAGATACCACTTTACACCAGTCAGAATAGCCATCATAAACAAAGCAACAAATAACAAGTGTTGGAGAGGTTGTGGAGAAAAGGGGACCCTAGTGCACTGTTGGTGGGATCGCAGACTGATACAACCACTATGGAAAACAGTATGGAACTTCCTCAGAAAACTAAAAATGGATCTGCCTTTTGACCCAGCAATTCCACTGCTAGGACTATATCCTAAGAACTCTGAAACACCAATCCAAAAGAACCTTTGCACCCCAATGTTCATAGCAGCACAATTACAATAGCCAAGTGTTAGAAGTAACCTAGGTGCCCATCAGTAAATGAATGGATCAAAAAACTGTGGTACATTTACACAATGGAATTCTATGCAGTAGAAAAAAAGGAGCTCTTACCCTTTGCAACAGCATGGATGGAACTGGAAGCATTATACTAAGTGAAATAAGCCAAGCAGTGAAAGACAAATACCATATGATCTCTCCTTTAACAGGAGCATAATTAATAAAACAAACAAACGAGCAAAATGTAGTCAAAGACACTGAAATAGAGAACAGGCTGACAGTGTTCAGAGGGGAAAGGGGAGGGAATTTCAGGGGAATTTCAGGAGAAAAGCGGAAGGGTTTACAGGAACAAGTATAAAGGATACATGGGCAAAATCTAGGGGCAAGTGGAAATGGAAGGGAGGTAGGGAGGGCTGGGTGGGTGGGCTGGTATGGGAGTAAAAGATAGAAAATTGTACTTGAACAATAATTAAAATTAAATAAAAAAAGATGATTAAGGCTATTCGGGGAAAATTATTTGAAAAGAAGCAGTTCAAGTTGCTGTGAAGAGGACCATAAGCATGGTGTTAATGGACATGACTTCTCTTTGCAGCATTGGACATGTATATGCTTGTAAGAATGTAGGAGATGACAGGCTAGAACTTGAGATGTGATTTAAAGAGCTGTTATGTTATCTTTTTTAGAAATCTCTGGCATTTGGTTCAAAAACAACAAAACCAAAAAAAAATATTTTATGGTCATGGGACTTGGTTTAATCATTTCTGACTAACACTGCCAAGGTGTTTTTGGTGTTCTTTCACTCTTTCCCTAAAGATCCTCATTGTTGGCACAGTTTAGGAAATAAACATGTGTTTTAAAATTATAGGGTACTACACAGTGAAGGAAACCATCATAAAAACAACAAGACAACCTACTCAGTTGGAGAAGATATTTGCAAATTTTACATCTGATGAAGAGTTAATATCAAAATATATTGATGAACTCATAGAACTTAGTAACAAAAAAAAAAGAAAACTGATTTAAAATGAGCAGAGAATCTAAAAAGACAATTTTTCAATGAAGACATGCAGTTGCCCATCAGACTCATAAAAAATGTTCAACAACATTAATTATCAGAGAAATGCAGATCAAAACCCCAATGAAATATTATCTCACATCTGTTAAAATGTTTATTATCAAAAAGACAGGAAACAACAAGTCATGGAGAGGGTGTGGAGGAAGGGGAACCCTCCCACACTATTGGTGGGGATGCAATTTTGTGCAACCGTTGTGGAAAACAGTGCAGAGATGTCTTAGGAAATTAAGGCTAGAACTACCATATGATCCAGCTGTTCCACTTCTGTGTATTTATCTAACAGATATTAAAACACTAACTTGAAGAGATATATGTGCCCCTATATTCATTAGCCATACCCAAAATATTGACATCCATTGAATACCACCAATGGATGAGTGAATAAAGAAGATACAGTAGTAACATACAATGAAATACTATAAAATAAAATCTTGTCATTTTTAAGAACATGAATGAAACTTGAGGGTATTATACTAAGTGAAATAAGTAAGACTGAGAAACACAAATTGTCATATTATGTCACTGCATGTGGACTCTAAAGCAAAACAAACAAACAAATTAAAGCAGAAAAAAACTCACATACACACAAAATAAAATGGTGTGTACTGGATGTGACAGAGTTTGGGTAGGGAGGAAATGGATGCATGTGGTCAATTGTATTGTAAAAGACGTCAACTAGACTTTTGGTGGCGGTCACTTTGTAGTGCATACTGATGTTAAATTACAATGTTGTATACCTAAAACTTACATAATACTGTATATCAATTTTACCTCAATGGAAAAATTATAGTGTACTATCTCTGGCTTATAAACTAAAAAAAATATCAATTGCTTCCTAAGGCAGCCAACTTTTGCAACCATATAAGGAATATGGTTGTCTTGACACTGTATAATTTATTTAAGTTCCAATTAAAGTTGTTGGTTGTAAGCTAAGGTCCCCAGGGCTCATATGCTCATTAAATCTGTTTAATGTGCTTATTAAACGACACAAATCTCTTGCCAGATCAGAGTTGTAATTTACTTTCTTAGGTTGAACACAGGCACAAGTATTTATGGCCACTTTGCTTGTGTTCATAACATAAGTTTCTATATTGCATGTTAACCCATTTTAATGCTACAGTCAGGGGATGGAGCCAATATTTCTTTTAGAATAAACCCTGTTACACTGAGTTTTTATCATCAACATTTATCATAAATTCTGCAGGCATAATTTACTTGCAAATTATGCAGAGTTAAAATGTTTCATTTCACATAACAGATACACATAGAAACTATGTGTGCAGCCATGTATGAATGTGCTTATGTTATTTTTACAAAATGGATACACTATTGTAATATGATTGAAAAATGCACTGTGATTTAAAATCCAAAGTTCTTATGAGAGCCTTGCAAAGTTCTCCATTATTGAGCCCAGCCTTCATTTCTTTATACTTTCCCACTCATCCATCATACTTCAGCCCATTGGTTTCCTGTTGTTCTTCAAATTCAGTATTCCACAAACATTAGTTAAGGTCAGAATTGTTGGGCCCCAATTCCAGAGTGTCTGATTTAGTAGGTTTGAGGGAGAGGCCAACAATTTGTCGACCGAACAGGTTCCCAGATGCTGGGGATGCTGCTGGTTCGAGGACCTCACTACAGGAACTGTTCACGCTGAGGAGCTGCTTCTCACTTCAGGCCTTTTTCAATTCCCATTTCCTCCACATGGAAAGGTCTTCTGCAGGTGCATTTCCTGGATACCATTCAGGTTTGCACTCAGGTCAAATCCTCAGAGCGGAGTTTGCCAACAAATGGCCTATTTAACATAGCACTCCTGTGACTCAATCCTGCTTTATTTATCTTTAGAACTTTTCTCTTTCTGTGATTGTCTCTATGTCTCTTTTGAACACATTCACATCACACATTATAAAAACATATGTGTTTATATAATATATAATATACTAATACATAAGTAAATATAAAACTATGTTGTTTATTCATCTATTTTCATATAAATCTACCTTCTGCAAAAGTATGTAATATCCTTGATTTTTTTTCTTTACTTACTGACACGTCCTCAGTGAGTACAACACACCTGGCACATAATGACTTACAACAAATATTTGTTCAATGAATGCATACATTGTAAATTTGGACACTCCCTTCTGCTCCCCCCCAAAAAAAATGAGTAATGCTCAAACAGTTATGAAGACTAAAATCTGAGGCTATATAAAAAAAGTTATATAAAAAGTAAAGTAAATCAGTCTTCATGGAGCAGTGGGGTGGTATAAGAGAAAGAACATTAGACATAGAATGATAATTCCTGGATTTAAGTTCCAACCACGTACCATTTGCCAACTGTGAAAATATGGACAAATCTCACTTTCTTCACCCATACAATGGAAATTATAATGGCTACCTGGTTATAATGATTAAATGAGATAAAAACTTTAAAAAACTGTTATTCAATAGGTACATAGTACACAGTTGTTGGCTCTGAAAAGACTCTAATCTTCTTTGACACAATCCTTGAAGTAACAGAGCTTAATATTTCCTGACATCTCCAAATGATTACATGTATCTACAAAGCTCCATTGAGTCCAATAAAGTCAGAGAATTCACTAGCACAGAAACGGAGGCATTTGCCCTCTGATTACTTTGTATACCTGAACACAGATGTCAGAAGGTTCTTACTTGTTTAATAGTTTATATATTATGGCATGGAAAACCGAAGGTTCTCTTTACTTAACATTCTTCCACTTTGAACCTCTTATTCCCATTCTTTTACACATCCAGGCTTTCTTCAAGAGAGCTATCCTTTTATAGTATATATTTTATCAACACTTCTTTATTTGTTATATTATATATCTGATTATTGGGAGAGAACACGAAAGAAAATTTCTGGGTGAGGCAAATACTCTACTTTTCATTTTACTTGAACTATACTGAGGTTTATTGTCAATTTCTGAGCTCTTAATATGAATGGATGTTCTACCACTACACCAATAAGCAGAACAATTTAACAATGGTGACTTGGGAACTTCAAGGCTGAGGAGATAGCATTTCTTCCTGCCAGAGGTTGTTTTCATTGAAAATGCCTTGTTTTTAGCTTTAAGGTGATTTTACTTTATTAGGATATGACCTATTCCTTTTCAAAGCAAGCGTACTTCTAAAATAGCTCTTGAGAGACAGTGTGGCTTAATTGTTATAAGAATATATCACAGACCTGCACTGAATTTATTTGTATAACATGGAGTAAAAGTTATTCTTTCACACAAGATGGAGATAATAAAAGTATCTATATTATATGTTTGTTGTGAGCACTAAATGAAATTGTAGACATAAAGTTCATATGGCGTGCAGCCAATAAAAGCTATTAATATTATTTCAGAAAATTCCTTCTTTATTTTAATCATCTTTCTAAAACATGTAGCTCAAGTTTGCTTCAACCCTCTTCAGGAACTACATTCCATAATTAGCAACTAACTTTAATCCTTGTTAGCCTAAAAATAAAAAGCCGAAGTGAAAGAGAATAAGTATTTATTTGAGATCAAAGAATTGCCAACAGGAACATAAATTTTAGGCAGAAACCCAATTGTGTCCTGATTTCAGAGTGAAAACTTGGAGTTTTTATGAGAAAAAAGAATGGAAATAATTACATAAGCAGAATACATCTCCTCTAGTGCCAGCAAGCTGATAGTTCTACATGCTGGTCACTGAGTCTGAAGACTTTCCATAGCCATCTGTCCCTCTGTCGGCACATTTGCTTTCTCCTGGACTTACAAACAGTTGTTTGTGAGCGCGTTGGTGTAACCCAGCCCAGGAGTCACTTTGCCTTGTTCAAACATTCCCAAACTTCAAGGAGTAAGGTGTTCAAGCCAGCTTCTCTGGAATAACTACTTCGGTTACATTTTAAAATAGTTCCAGTGTGTCAGCTTTTCACATCTTCAAGGGACTCATGCCAGCCAGTGAAACTAATCAACTTCAACAAAACTGATTCATTGTGTTCTCTTACCTTTGCAAATTCCATTGACTTTATTCTAAAATCCCCTTTTCTCCTCCATTGTATGCTGCACTCTTATTAGTCTTTTAAAATAACCTCCTTTTCAAGAAGCCCTTCTCAGTTCATTCTCTCTGACACAGGCCCTCTCAGCATTTGAACTTTATATATTTATAGTTTGCTTGGTTTCTTAAATAGAAGTTTTTTCATTGAAAGAACAGATACATTTATTTTATATTACTCCATCCTTTTAAGCATCTCTTACAGATGGTAAGTGCATATAAATGCATGATGGGAACTTATTCATTTCTCATAAAAGATGCCTCAGCATCACATGTATAAAAATTGCTACCTATAATGTTTACATTTCCTTTATTGATATGACAATTCCCTTTTGAAAATGGTATATTTTTCACTAATATCTTTAAATGATTTTTTCTAGTAATAGGACCAATACATCATTAAAGTTTTAAAAGCATATAACATGTTATATATTTGATGTTATAGTTAGGATTAGAAACCACAAAGAGGACTTTCTCCTAAGAATCTGGTGATTTATCATTCAGAGTTCATCTCAGAACTATAAAATGAACTTTGTATTTTATCATTTTCAAATCTATTTTCTCTATCAATGATCAATTTATACTGTACAAATAAATAGACAACCTGTCAGAGATTAAAGTAAACTAAATATGGCTCAGTGAAATGCTTATATTGGGTTTCATATGTCCTTCAGATTGCTAGAAAACACCATTTACATTTCAGGATGCTTCTCAATAAATTGTCCCCTTGGTGAAGGCTGGCTTTCCAGTTGACACCTAATTCCCTTAATATCTCATTCTCATTCTTAATACAGTCTCGTGCCTATAATCAGGCTCATTTCTAACGCGGTCAATGTTGCATCAAAAATGTTTATGAGAGCACTGAAGGGTAAAGTGTCTGCACTCCCAAATAGAAAGTTGTCTGTTTTACCTATCACTTCATCTATTGAAAATAAGCTAATCATAAAATATTTTGATAAGGTCATCAGCCTTACCTTGTTGATGTAATGAGTATGAAATTACAATAATGTTAGTGAGTTTTATTTATCCATCTCCTCCAATAAAGACAGATAGACATCAAAAATAATTGAAATTATTGGGCATATTACATTAAAAGGTTTGGGGAAGTTTGACATTTCTCAGCAAATTATGACAGTGTAGTGGCTGGATCTTTGTGTTTACATATATTGTATTCAACAACACATAGTTTTTTATTACTATCTGCCAAATGATATGCCAGGTCCTGAAAAAACAAAGAGAAATGATTATTACTCCAGGGAGCTGATAGTCTAGAACTGAGGTCAAGGGGTAGAAGTAAGTGCCTTTAGAATCATCAGGCCACAGTTAGAACAGAAAAAATAAATTGCAGTCAGGAAGCTGAGGAAATATTTCTCAAAGATTACCTTAATTTAGAAGGCAAATTACCTTAGCTATATTTAAGAAAATGTCTCTGTTCCCTTCACAGGTTTTCTTAATTCTAAATGTCAAAGATTATGTGAACTTTTGGTTAATAAATATTTACCCAACATGCATTGTTGTCTGCACTCTCTCTTTACCACAGTAGCTCTTAGGAAACCAAGAGAAGCAATCAAACTCAACCCAGTAAATCACCATGGGTAATTTGTGTTCTAGAAGGACTTTCAAAATGATTTTACTTATAAATTTTTGCCTATAATTTTTTGCACCTCATCCTTTCAAATCACTATTTTGTTGTTAATATACAGAAGTATATTTGTACAATGGTATTAGTGAAAAAACTGCAAATAAATAAATCATACAGAATGGCCCATGCTCATTTTTTAACTCAAAAAATGTGAGATCATACCAGTTTAGAATATAAAATCTGTTATTTCTCAACCCCCTTAGATTTCCTTTGTTAATATGCTAATTTCCTAAATGTCCTTCAATTTCCAGCATTTAGAATAATCATGTAATGTTAATACCTACTTGCGTTTGTAAATTCCCATGGTGCAGGCATGCTGTAGCAGAAATCATTTCTCTTTTACAATTCTCTGAAGCATGTGCTATTATTAGACCAATTTTAGGGTTAAAAAATTTGAGTTCTGACTTGTCTAATATAAAACAGCCCGTAAGTGACTCAGGTTTGAGATTCAGATCTTAAAAACCGAGCTTTACAGCCTGAACTTTCATCAAAACTTTTAAACTGGCTATGATTTATGTAAGAGACCTGAGATACATTCACTCTTAACCTATTCCTTTTCTGTTCTGTGGCTTTAGGATTAAGGTACTCTACCAATAAAAAGCATTTAAATAGGAAAATTTAAATGAATGATTTTATAGAGAAGACTGACTCCTAGAACTCAGGAAAATGTAACTCTGTGTGGATTCCTGCTAAGTACTGAAAAAATAGAGAAATATGTAAACTTAAAATCCTTCCCTCTCTAACTGAATTCATTCCAATTTCATTTTAATACTAGACCTGAATAGATTTACAATTAGCATATATAAATTTAGGACTTTGAAATGTCAAGAATCCTTTTACAGAATGAATGAATAATGACAGAATGAATGAAACCTGAGTCACACAAAATGTCACAGCCCCCCAATTCTTCTAGTCCTTTAATTCTTTTAGAATCTTCTCTAGGCAGTGCCATACACATCTGGCTCCCTCAAATTCTTCATGTAGGTTCTCTTGAAAGAGGTTCCCTCACATGTTTCCACTCACCTTTCCATTTGGGGATGTATTCATTCTCTTATTTCCATATTTTGTAGAGTTTGTGTCTTTGCCTCTCCCCTGACCCGTGACTGAACTCTAATTTGGATTGTGCTGCCTTTATTCTCCCCAGGCCACACAGTCTTCAGTCTCCCTCATAATAGTTCACCTTTAGCACAGCCTTTATTGATAGCTTAAGGAAGGAAAAATACTTTTCCTTCTACTGTTCTAAGATCTTAGCTGAGACCCCACTGCGACAAAACACAGAATAACAGGGTAAAAACAAACAAGTTTCATAACATGTGTACCTCCTGTATACATGGGAGATACACAGGAAAACTGAATAACTCTCCGAAATGCTCCTAACCACTACCTTAAACTAAAGATAAAAGATGTGGATGTTGCGGGGAAGGCCATGTATGGGAGTTACCAGAAATACACAGTAAACAGGGGTAAGGTTGGATGCAGATTTATATTCTTGCCTTCTCCATTGATAACAGCTTCTACAGACTTAAAATTATCCTTCTCTTCCTGGGACAGAGACAGAACACTCCTACAGATGAAGAGTTCTCAGATGAATGTAAATCTTTCTTACAAAGGGGCAACTTCTCACTTTACAGAGTTTCAGCTGTGTCTGTATTGAACAAACAAGACAAACAAACAAACAAGCAAAAGTTCATATACACAGACAACAAACAGTATGGTAGTTACCAGAGGGAAGAGGGGGTGGGTGGGTGATCAGAGTTGAGGGGGTCAAATATGATGATGTAACCCAGCTAGGTCAGACCAGAAGTCCCTGGAAAACAGGGGAGATCCTGGGAAAATGGAACCCCCAAAGCAAAACAGTAGGAGGGCTGGAAAAGGTGCCCATGGAGCAGAAGGCACATCATTTAAGGCACATTGCTTAATGAAGGCAGAATACAACAGCCCTTGCCTTCCCAAAGGGAGGGTGTCCTGCAAGCATTGAGGCCTGGCAGGTTAATAGAGGAGTCAGGCAGTGGGAGAAAACACACCAGCCATCGGGATGTTTTACATACCATTATTGCAGGGTGGGCTATCTGCACACAGGCAGGAAGTCCTCACCACCTTATATACTAAGTGAACACAAAGCCAGCAAGGTGCCAACATGTTACATAACAGAGCTTGATACCGCGCATGTGGGCCCTTGTTCAAGGTTGTATGAACATCGCTGGGTCACATCTCCTGGGCATCAGGGGAGGGGGCCTGTCTGACTCCCTCAAGTCTGATTTAAAATTTTACATTAGGTATGACAAAGTATAAGACAGAAAATAAAGAAGATTAAAAAAGGTGAGTATATTTCTGCATTTTTATAAATTTATTTCTCAAGAACGGTCTCATTCAGAGTGGCTCTCATCCACATCTTTCTTTGTACATGGACACCAGTCTATGATGAAGAGTCAAAAATCAAACTGATGTGAGCTTACATTCTCCATAATTACATTTTAAATAGATCCCGAAATCTAGAACTCGATACCCTTTTCATTCAGTACCGTTTCTATTTGTATCTTAATTTGCCTTTGACATGGTAAAGAGGAAATAAAAAAGCATCTGCTGGTTGTTATGATTGGGTGAGAAAACCAATATCTTGTTTATAAATATAGCTCTGACCATAAACTGAGATGCTTTTATTTGGCACTGTGAGCATGCAGGTATCATCGTCATTACTTTCATCTTTCTCACTGTTCTAACAAATGTAAAAAAATAAAGTATTTATAAATTATTATGGACAAACTTTGTACTTTAACCAAAGAAAATTATCCTGTCACTTCTCCAAATTCCCTGCTCCAATTCGCCATTTCTCAACAATAACTGGAGCCAAGATAAATGGCTGTTAGATGATGTTGAATTATTTCTGGATGTCAGAGGACAGAGCCCAGCCCCATCTCCACATTTCTGTTGCCATGGTTTTCAAATTAGATGCTTCCATGGTCAAAACAGACTCTCGCTGTTGTATTCATCACCATTTAACTACAAGAGCCACTGAGCACATCTATGATCTTTCTTACTCATGATGGCAGATGAAATGAACATAAATGATTAGAAAACACCACCTGCTCAGTGCTTAATGCAGGAGGAAGAAAGCAGCTGTGCCATTTGGGATGGAAAAGACATTAGCTTAAACTCAGCATGCCACTTACACAACCAGCCACGAAAATTGCAATATACTGAGGGTATAGGATGAAATATTGTTGGGGAGATAGCACCTGTTTTCTATTTGGGAATTTCTGTCAAAAGACTGTCAAGCATAGAGTAACTGGTGAGGCCCCTATGGAACTTCCTCTAGATCTCAATACTTGCTATTTAGAATATGAAAATAAGAGTTCTTGTAAAAGCAACCAGTCATCTAAAAAGTGCATTAGAAGGACCAAAATATAGCCTTCAGAGAACTTAGTTGTCTCTACAGCTGCCCTGTTGTAAAGAGTGAGGGAAAAGATTGTTTTCAGTAGGCTTTCATTGATCCCAAAGTTCATGACTCAGAAAATTTTCATTTATTTCTACAGTTAGATAAGAGAGCTACAGATCATATGGAATGATACCCTGAGCTTGGGCACACACAATTCACTGGAGTCATTGAACTTCAAATGGACAGATTAGCTTAGTCACCAATAAACCAAAGTTGCCTCTTGCCTCTCTTAACATGCTGACCAGAGAATCAAAGATTCTCTTTTCTTACTAAGCCTTTCTTTTAGTTACTTTATAATTTTTTTTCTAGGTGTCAACTTCAATTAAGCAAGTGATACCATTTGTGATAAAATTGCATTTGACGCCCTGGCTGGTGTAGCTCAGTGGATTGAGCGCGGACTGCGAACCAAAGCATCGCAGGTTTGATTCCCAGTCAGGGCACATGCCTCCGTTGCAGGCCATGGCCCCCAGCAACCACACATTGATGTTTCTCTCTCTCTCTTTCTCCCTCCCTTCCCTCTCTAAAAAATAAATAAATAAAATCTTTATAAAAATTGCATTTGACTAGTAATTATAGATTTCATTTTAAAAAGTTGATCTTGAGTATTATATTTTATACATTATGGTTTACATAGATATCTTCTGTTTAAATACAAAAAAAATTTACAATTACTGAATTCCAGTTATTTTTCTTTGGTATACTTTAGCAAAACTCAAATTACTATATATTTCAAAACTGAGCAAGTGAATCATTATTATGAGAAAAATTGTAACAAATTTTCCAGTTTTATTGATATATAATTGCTATATAATTTTCTCATTGTGCAAGTTTAAGGTATATGTCATGATGATTTGATATGTATATATTGCAAAATGATTACCACAGTTAAATTAGTTAACATATCCATAACTTTACATACTTATCTCTTTTTTTGTAATGAAAACATTTAAGATTTAATTCTTTAGCAACTTTTAAGTATGCAATTCAGTATTGGTGAATATAGTCACCATGCTATACATTAGATCTTCTGAATTTATGAATCATATACTTGGATGTTTGTATTCTTGATCACCTTTACCTATTTTCCCCTCTCTCTTTAGCCCTGCCCCAATGACCACCATCCTACTCTATGTTTCTGAGCATTTATTTTAGATTCCACATATAAATTATATCATGCAATATTTCTCTGTCTCTGTTAAACATTTTGTTAAGCATAATTTTCTCAAGATTCATCAACATATTGATGCTATTCTCAAATGACAGAATTTTTTTCTTTTTATAGCTGAATAAAATTTGATTGTAAATATATACCATATCTTTTTTATGCATTTATCCTTTGAAGGATACTTAAGTTGTTTCACTATCTTGGTTTTGGTAAGTAACAATGCTATAATAAATATGGCAGTGCAGATATTGCTTCAAGGGAGTGATTTAATTTTCTTCAGACATATATTCTGAGTGGTATTGCTGGATCATACAGTAGTTAATTTTTTTTTACTTTTTAAGGAAACTTCAATTCTGTTTTTTTTTTCCATTTCTCTTCATACGATTTTCCATTTTTACCCACACCATTTATTGAAGAGGCTATCTTTTCTGCATTGACTGTTCTTTTCTCCTTGACAAATATCAGTTGATCATACATGCATAAGATTGTCTCTAGTATCTTGATTCTATTCAGATGGAGAAGCAGAGTTTGCCATCCCAAAATATGCCTTTCGGGGTATTGATTATTTTAAGCTGGTTATTTTCAAGAAGCAAAAGACTCAGAAAACATATTTGACCTCCCCCTAACTGCCTAAAAGAATATAGATGGAGGGCCTGCTGCTCCAGGAAGGGACATATCATCACAGATAACTATAGTTTAATATGAACTTGTGTGTGATAGGCATATCATAAATCATATACAAATCAATCAATGTAATACACCACATTAACAAAACAAAGGATGAAAGTCATATGATCTTATTAATAGATGCAGAAAAAGCATTTGATAAGATACAACATTCATTTACAATTAAAACACTTAATAGAATGGGTATAGAAAGAAAATACCTCAACATAATAAAGGCTATATATGACAAACACTCAGCTAATATAATCCTCAACTGTGAAAAACTGAAAGCTTTTCCCTCTAACTTCAAGAACAAGACAGGGGTGTCCACTTTCACCGCTCTTATTTGATGTAGTTCTGGAAATCCTAACCAGCACAATCAAGTCAAGAGTAAGAAACAAAAGGCATTCAAATTGAGAATGAAGAAGTAAAAGTGTCACTTTTTGAATATGACATGATTCTGTATATAGAAAACCCTAAAGACTCTGTCAAAAATGATTAAGAAACAATAAATAAATACAGTAAAGTTACGGGATACAAACTCAATGTACAAAAATCCACTGTTTTCCTGTATACTAACAATGCAATTTCAGAAAAAGAAATAACAAAAAAATAATAATTCCTTTTGCAGTTGAAACAAACAAACAAACAAAATCCTAGGAATAAACTTAACAAAGGACATAAAGGCTCTATATACTGAAAATGACAAAGCATTATTAAGAGAGATTTAAAAAGATCCAATGAAATGGGAAGAGTTTGTGTGTTCATGAACTGGAAGAATCAACTTAATTAAAATGACTATATTACCCAAAGCAATGCAATCTCCATCAAAATTCCAATTATAGTTTTTAAAGAAACAGAACAAAAATGTCATCAGATTTTTAATGGAACCACAAGATCCTAAATAGCCAAATCAATCCTGAGAAAAATGAACAGAGCCAGAGGTATCACACTACTTGATTTCAAATTACACTACAGAGCAATAATAATCAAAACAGCATGGTATTGGCAGAAAAACAGACACATACACCACTGGAACAGAATTGAGGGCCCAGAAGTAAAACCCCATGCATATGGTTAAATAATTCTAGACAAAGGAATGAAAAACATACAATGGAGGAAAGGAAGCCTCTTCAATAAATGGTGCTGGGAAAATTGGAAAATCACATGCAAAACAATGAAGCCAGACTACAGTTTGATCCCATGTACAAAAATTCAAAATGGATCAAAGACGTAAATATAAGCTCTGAAACAATAAATTACATAGAAGAAAACATATGTGCTAAACTTGTAGATCTTGGTCTTAGAGAAGACTTAATGAATTTGACTTCAAATGCAAGAAATGTGAAGACAAAATAAATGAATGGAACTGTATCATAGTAAGAAGTTTCTGCACAGCAAAAGAAGCTACCAATAAAACAAAAAAGCAACCAACTAAATGGGAGAAGGTATTTGCAAACAACAGCTCTGACAAGATATTAATTTCCAAATATATAAAGAACTCATACAACTCAATACCAAACAAGAAATAAAAAGTTTGCAGAGGACTGAACAGACACTTCGCTCAAGAAAACATACAAATGGCCAACAGATATATGACAAGATGTTCAATGTCACTTTCTACTAGGGAAATGCAAGTCAAAACTACAGTGAGGTAACACCTCACACCTGTTACCATGATTTTCACCAAGAAGAAAAAATAATGTGTTGGACAGTTTGTGGAGAGAAAGGACCTCTCATTAATTGCTGGTGGTAATGTAAACTGGTACAGCCAGTATGGACAATAGTATGGAGTTTCATAAAAAATTAAGAATAGGGCTAACATATGATCCAGCACTCCATCTTCTGGGTATCTACCTGAAAAATTCAAACACATTTATGCCCAAAGATATATTCACCCCTATGTTGACTGAAGCATTACTCAGGTTGGCCAAGACATGGAAATAACCGAAATGTCTTGAAAGATGGTTGGATAAAGAAGATGTGGTACATATATACTATGGAATACTACTCAGCCACAATGAAAAATGAAATACTGCCATTTATGACAACATGAAGAGACCTTGAGAATATAATGCTAAGCAAAATAAGTGAGTCAGAAAAAAATCTAAGAATCACATGATTTCACTCATTCATGGGATATAGAACTGAAACTCAAACACCAGTCAGAAGGCAGGTAGGGGTTTAGTAATGGATAAAGGAGGCCAAATATGTGGTGACAGAAGATGACTTGACTTTGGGTGGTGGACACATAATGCAATATACAGATCATATATCATTGAAATGTACACTTGAAACCTATATAATCTTATTAATCAATGTCATTCCAATAAATTTAAAAATAAATAATAAAATGAAGTATTGGATCAAAAAGCAAATGAGTAATCTGTTTCTATATTTGAATATCATAGAGCTTATATACAACTTATTCAAATGGACAATAAAATGATACCAGCACTTGTATCCCTTAAGATACTGGGGAAAGATATTTGAGCAAGCCTTCAACAGAAATGCTGAAAATAAATGCACTCAATTGTATTTAGAGTGAGAATGCCTAATTGTGTTGCTGTTCTAGAAAAGTAATTAAGCAGAAGAAATTACTTTTACAGCTTGAACTCATTTAAAGTATTACTATTAAAGACTCAATTGAATATAGTTCCAACATTAGGCATTCTTTAGAAATGCTATTCTGTGCAGCTAAATGCAAAAATTTTCTGTAGCAAAGACATAAATGTTTCTATATCAGATGTCCTTCTAGTCAGAAACAATTTCTCCATTAACAGCACATCCCAGATCTTCTGAAAGATGGCCCAATTTACAGCTGTACTCAGACCTAATTAAAAATGGACATCATGGGAATAGATTTTGTACTCATAGAATTTAGATAATTTTGTGTATGTCAGGCATCCTGGATGAAACACAGCAGAGTTTATTCTACAGGATGCAAAATTATACTTTTGTTAGCTTAATTGTTTTTAATCAGTTTGTTTGTTTTGCTTTTTTTTTTTTTTACTGTATTTGCTTTACTTTAAATTGGATAAATGTAGCTCAAAGGGAGACAACTATGAATTTGCCTACAGGTCTTTGCTGACTTTTCGTTGCCTGGACCTCCTTTGGTCTCATTGTCGAGATAATGATCTCATTATTAGTAGAGTTTGCATTAAAAGACAGAGATCCTGAATGAACTCAGGTATGAATTTTGGGCTCTGCCTCTGTGTAATGTTGCCTTCTTGCTCTTTCCAGCATTTAATTTCCTCATTTCCAATCTGGGGTAATAAACTAATTTTAATTTCTTAAATGTAAAATGTTTCAGGGATTCCAATGATGGAATCTTGTGCCATTGAACTGGTATCTCAAAAAAGTCTTTAAGATCTATAAGGCGAATAACTCAGTAATTTCCATTGACCATTGAAGGCTAATTAGCAGTTGTGCAGATGTCAGTCTGACGCTACCAACTTTTCTGTTATGTCAGCACCAGCCAGAATGACAGTCAGCTTAATCTTACACAAGGCCCCTTTAGCAATATGATATTATCTAGGAAGGAAAATTTTATCACATACATCTGCTCTCTTGTCTCCTAAACAGGAGATGCTTTTGAGTGTTTAGTGAAGAACATCAATAATGGGAATTCTGGAGTAATCATTATCCATTCACATGTTGAAGTTTCTCTTACTATGCTTGTATATCCCAATCTAGTTTTAATGTGCATTCCCCAGAGGTAAAAAACAACAGTTTATCCCATCATTTTGCAAAACTATATTTTTTTTTAAATGTAATATTTTGAAAGACCATTTTGATGTATAGTTTCCTTTCTAATTATGCTACATTTTGCTATTTTTAAATATCTTCTCCCTTTGATGTATAAAACAAAATAGATTTTAGTACTTTCCTCAATAGTAAGTCAAACATTTGAACTTTGTGTCATGTATTTCTACTATATGAAAGGGTCCTCTTATTATAAATGTGGTTATAAAACATTCTTGAGTTTTAAAATTTCTCATTATTATTTTCTACAGTTTAGCTACCCTTTTTATGTTTGAGCTAACTTCCTTTAAAATGCCCAGGTCTTCAACATCTGATATTCATAGGAAGCTGACTTTGCAGTCAATTGCCAAGATGTTTTAATCTACATAAACATACATTCTTCTAAAAGTTTCACTGACTGAATGAACTAGTCATGTTGATTCACTCATAAAAAAATGGCATCCCAGCCCTGGCTGGTGTGGCTCAGTGGATGGAGCACTGGCCCATGAACCAAAGGGTTGCCAGTTGGATTTTTAGTCAGGGCACATGCCTGAGTTGGGGCCAGGTACCCAGTACATGCCTTGGGGGAGCATGACAGGCAACTGCACATTGATGTTTCTCTCCCTCTCTTTCTCCTTCCCTGGCCTTCTCTCTACAAATAAATAAATAAAAATCTTTGAAAGAATGGCATTCCAGAAAATGTTTATTTTCATGATGAAAAACACCTATTCATAATAGAATGTGGTGTGGCTCTTTGGTAGGCAGAATAATGGCCTTTCAACGATGTCCACTTCCTCATCTCCAGAACCTGTGAATGCAATATGTCACATGGCAAAAAAAAAAAAAGAGTTAATATTGCAGGTGGAATAAACGTTGGTAATCAGACTAAATTTAAAGGAAAGAAATTATCCTGAACTAACCATGTAGGCTCGATCCATTCACAAGGGTCATTAAATGTGGAAGAGAGGGGACAAGAGTCAATGTCAGAGTGTTGTCAAGGGAGAAAGATTGAACTGCTGATTGTAGACTTTGAAGATGAAATGGGAGGAAACTACTAGACAAGAATTTCAAATAGCATCTAGAAACTTGCAAGAACACAGCAAGTATTCAGATTATTCAGCAAGAATACAGATTATTCCCTATAGTCTTCAGAAGGAACACAGCATGCTGACACCTTGATTTTAGCCCATATTGGACTTCTCACCTCCAGAAATGTAACATTAACACATTTGTGATGATTTAAGCCATTGTTTGTTACAGTACCAGTAGGAAACTAATACAGACTTTCTGCTGTTGTGTTGCCTGACATTCCCACAGCCTGATTCTCTTTGTTTTACTGGCTCTGTATGACTGTAAGTACATACTTTTAGATAAGCTCTTCTACAAGTGTTTCCATGTTATTTGGAAGACAGCGCTGGATGTGAAAAAAATTCTAATCCATTGGATACTTTCTTTCAGAGAATTGTTTTGGTATCTGGTGAATAAATGGAGGAAGAAAGGTATTGATGAGAGGTGATTAGAAACAACTTTATAAATCATTGACTGGTATGTGTCTAGGCCAATGATCACCATTAGTTGGAAGCAGTCAGTAAGCTCAATTTTAGCTATTTTATTAACAATAAGAAGACAAGACAGCAACAAATTATTTTATTTTGTAACTAAAAATTGTTCCCCTTGTACTTTGCTGATATTTCACATAAGAATTGTATTAGTTTACTGCAACATGGTATGAGATAATAATTTGTTATTTCATTAGCAAATAACTTAAACCAGACAGTAAACTAATAACTACTGAACTACTTAAACCAGCCATAAACTACTGAACAAGACACAGCTTTTAAGGACAATAGCTTCTAATGAAGAACACAGATGAGGAAATAAATATCCAATATGCAGTAAAACAAGACCGACATTGAATACATAAGTACAGGATATATCCATGTAGGGACACATAAGTGGTTGTCAATGACAGAAATTTGATTCTACTCAAATATCATGTAATTTTTCAAAAAGAGTCAATATGTTTATACACATTCACTTTATGTCTGAAGAATATGGAAATTGCAATGATCCTTAATTGTCCAATATTAGAAAAATAATTTCCATTGAAGTTCAGAATAAAATTCAGGACTTTTATCTCATTCTAGTGTGCTATTCATTAGCAATACTGCCTCTACCGACCCCTCATTTTTGAAGCAGTATTATTTGAAATTGAAAATATTGAGATCAATTATTCTCACTAATTTTCTCTTATTAATGGTTTATTTTCATAATATGAATAGTTATCCAAAAACATTTAAAGAAACAAATAGAAAAGTTAATCAAATGGATGACTTACAAAGAATGAATACTTTCATGTAAGATTCATAAAATTGTCTGTGGATCATAGATATATGCATGCTAATGGAAGCTGTTTGGGGTGCATATTTGACAATTCATTCTGCTCTTTGCAAGCATAAGAAGAAATATGCTTCTGTACCTACCGAAATGATTATAATATTATGGTATTTAAATGTACTTTGTCAGGTTTCATGGCACTATGATTTACAACCTGAAATGATATTATTGTATGTTCTAAAAAATAATTAACTAGAGTTTTAGTGGAAAAATACTTTTTCTCCCAATCTGTGTTGCTGTAAGAAAGTGGCTCATTATTGTGACAAGTCTATCTATGAGAGCTCCCTGCAGATTCAAGCAGCCAGGTTAATAATGACCAGGGAAATAAATTGGTCACTCGGAATTCAGTGCTCGGCAGCAAAAGTGGCATATCACAGCACATTCTTATTTCAAACTGGCATTCAGGAAAACAGGTACTGAATTTCATGAACTTACTGAGCTAAATAGGCATAATCTCCTTCCCTACAGAACTAATCCCCACGTTAGGTGTGAGCCCAAGTAGAAGTGTCTAATAAATGTCATTCAGTTTTTGTTACTAGAGAAGGCTGATTTTATCTGAAACACAAGGTTACTATGATTAAAACTTGGGATATTGAATCACAAATCTGTGTTTAAATTGTACTTTTGCCAGTCACTAGGTTTTTGAACTTGAGTAACTTATAGAAATATTCTGTATTTCTGGCCAAAATGGAGATGAAGGTAGATATACTGTGCCTCCTCACACAACCAAAAAAAGGACAACAAATTTAAACATAAAAAAAACAACCAAAACTGCCAGAAAATTGAACTGTGTGGAAGTCTGACAACAAAGGAGTTACAGAAGAAATATTCATCCAGACTGGTAGAAGAAGCAGAGATACGCAGCTGGGGAGGAGAGGACACAGCAAGGTGGTAGCTGGAGGACCAGGGGCAGGAACAGCTGCTGGACTGGGCAGTGCCACATTTGTGTGTGGATAAACCTGGAAGAACAACTGGGGAGTAAGACAGACCAACACAACCCAGGGCTTCAGCCCAGAAAAATAAAACCTCAAAACCTCTGGCTATAAAACTCTGTGGGAGTTGTGCTGATGAGAGAAACCCCCAGACTCACTGGAGAGTTCACTGGAGAAACCCCCAGGGTCCTAGAAAATACACAAACTCATCTGGGAATCAACACCAAAAAGGCCCAATTTGCATGCGGGTATGCGGGGAAGTGGCTAAAAGCTGGTTGATATACCAACACTGGGGGAACTGTTCCCTCTCTGATCCCTCCCCCACATACAGCACCACACCACAGCAATCTGGGATGTCTATCTTGTTGAATACCTAAGGCTCCACCCCTTATAACAGAAGCACTGAGACAAATGAAAGAACAGATCAAAGCTTCAGAAAAAATGTAACTAAATAATGAAGACATGGCCAACCTATTACATGAAGAGTTCAAAGCACTGGCAATCAGGATGGCCATAGAAATGGTTGAGTATGGTCACAAAATAGAGGAAAAAGTGAAGGCTATGAAAAGTGAAATAAAGGAAAATGCACAGGGAACCAACACTGAAGAGAAGGAAATTGGGGCTTAAATCAATGATTTGGAGCAGAAGGAAGAAGTAAACATTCAACTAGAACAAGATAAAGAAACAAGAATTCAAAAAAAAATGAGGAGAGCCTTAGAAACCTCTGAGACAACTTCAAATGTTCCAGCACTCAAATCATAGGGGTGCCAAAAGGAGAAGAGGTAAGCAAAAAATTGAAAAGTTATTTGAAAAAATAATGAAGAAGAACTTCCCCAATCTGGTGAAGGAAATAGACTCCTAGGAAATCCAGGAAGCTCAGAGAGTCCTGAAGAAGTTGGACCCAAGGAAACACACAACAAAGCACATCATAATTACATTATGTGGGATTAAAGATAAGGAGAGAATCTTAAAAGCAGCAAGAGAAAAGGACACGGTTACCTACAAAGGTAACTAAAAAGGAGTTCCCATAAGACTGTCAGCTGATTTCTCAAAAGAAACCTTATAGGCCAGGCAAGAAAGGGCTGGAAAGAAGTATTTGAAGTCATAAAAGGCAAGGACCTACATCCAAGATTACTTTACCCAGCAAAGCTATCACTTAGAATGGAAGGGAAGATAAAGTCCTTCCCAGATAAGGTCAAGTGAAAGGAGTTCATCATCACCAAGCCCTTGTTATATGAAATGTTCAGGGGACTTATCTTAGAAAAAGAAGTTCAAAACTATGAACAGTAAAATGACAACAAACTCACAACTACCAATAACTGAACCTAAAAACAAAAACAAACTAAGCAAAGAAGTAGAACAAGAACAATATCGCAGATATGGAGATCGCATGAGGAGCTATCAATGGGGAAGGAGAGTGGGGAGAATGGGGGAAAAGGTACAGGAAATAAGAAGAATAAATGGTAGGTACAAAATAGACTGGGAGAGGTTAAGAATAGTATAGGAAATGGAGAAGCTGAAGAACTTATGTGTACTACCCATGGACAGGAACTAAGGGGGGCACAGAATGCTGGTGGGAGGTAGGGTAAAAGGTGGAGGGGAAAAAAGAGGAGAAAAATAATGGGACAATTGTAATAGCCTAACCAATAAAATATACTTTAAAAATAATAAAAACAAAAAATATTCCAATTTGACTATTTTAGATACTGTGACATTTGTCCTTCTGTGACTGTCTTATTTCACTTAGCACTCTGTCCTCCAGGGTCATTTATTTTGTTATGAATGACAGGATTTCCTTTCTTTGTAGGGCTTAATAATATTCATTCTACTTATTTTTGACATTTTATTTATCAATTCATCTATGTAGGAAGAGAACACAAGAGAGGCCTCTATGGGTTGAAAGAGAGGGAAATAAGGAGTTCTTGTTCATTTGATACAAAGTTTCAGTTATGTAAGATTAATAAGTCTAGAGATTGCTATACATCACAACATCTATAGTTATTGATATGTATTATGCTCTTAAAAATTTGTGAATATGGTAGATTCCTTGCTACGTGTTATTACCACTAGAATGGAGGTTCACAGAGATGCTTTTGGAGATGATGAATATCCCTGGTATCTTGATTATAGTGATGGTTCTATATATTTATGCATATGTCCAAACTCATCATATTGTATGTATTAAATATATTCAGTTTTTGTGTATCAACTATGCTTCAATATATCTGTTTGAAAATAATTATTCTAAGTCTTGGTTTTATTTATCAAACATGATTAGATTTAATGCCTTCCTCATCAGGTTGTTTTGAAGTTTAATACATTAATTCATTCATTTAACAAATATTGAGTGAGCAACTTATCTGTATCAGGCAACAGTTGGGCTTTATTGAAAATGAGTTTTGGTGATATCAAATAAATATATTAAAACTACACATTATATAGCAATATTTGCTTGGAAGGAAGTAAGAGACTGAATAAGCAAGAGAAGCCATTTTATATAGAGCCATCTTGGTAAGCTCTTTGAGCTGTGTGTACATTAGGTAAAGTCAGATATATGGAAAACTAGGTGAAACAATTAAAACTCTAACTCAGAATAAAGTAATCCATAGTAAATAAAAGACTTGGAACATTCATGAACTTGAGAAGAGAACATGGAGATGACAAAATGTACAATGGCTAGAGTTCATTGTGCATGGCATGGCCTACAATGCTGCTGCCATAGCATGACATGGTCAAAGCAGGAAAAGAGAAAAATGGAATAGGAATAGAATCTTACATGCTTTGGCCTGAAAAAGGAGATGGGATGTAAGGGAGCACATTAAATATTAGTGAGCAGTAACATTCTCTGCTACATAATCCATGTGATACCTCCTATTTATCTAGGTTCATCTCCCCTTATTTCTCATCTTGAAGTATGTTCCTTATTTACACCAATCTTGTGCCATGTCCCTGTACACCATGAAATTCCACACCCATTTTCTTCACTCTATTGTATTTCATGGCTTTCATTAATGATCCACTCATATACACAGATTTTTCTAAAAACACCATCTCCTCTAGGAAGTTTCCCCTGAAATTCACAGCCCAATTAAATGATGACCTTTTGTGTTCCATTAACATATCTTTATCATAACACCTACTACATTTATGAAATTTATTAATATGTATCCAATTGTCTTATAAATCTTTTTATTCTGAGCAAAGAATATTATATATGTTCAATGATTATGTTTGATGATATAGGTATATGAATACCTATATGAATAGGTAAAGAATATTATATGTTTGGTGATTATATATGTTTGATGATATAGGTATATGCTTATTGCCTATAATTTTATTTAGAAAGAAAACTAGATTTCATGATAATCTTGAGAGCTAATCTTACAGTTACTTACTGGAAAATAAGTGTACCAGTTTAGAGTCATTCTTGCCTTCTGAAAGATACTCCATTGAATAGAGATTAAGAGCATGGTCTCTGTAGTCAGACTGCTATGCTAACTCCATTAAAGACTTGCGTGCGCTTAAGCAAGTCACTCAATCTCTATGTCCTAATTGCTTCATCTGTAAAATTGGAATAAGGATAAAACTTATGTCTTAGATTGACTTTGAGGACTAAATTGATTCAATCTAAAGTATGATTAGTACAATGCAGGGGTTATTATAAACAACTAATTATATGTTAGCTAAAATTATTAGAAACTGTCAATATCAAAAACGTTTAATAGATAAATGTTTAAAAGTATCCGTTTAAAATAATTTTAAAAGCATCAAAAGAATACTGGTGAAATCAAAGGAAAATGAGATACCATTTTTGAACAACCAGGCAAAAATTTTTAAATGTGAGCTATGACTTTCATGTGAAAAATCAGAATAGTTTGGATCATATAGGTAGATACATAAAACACACACATGTGTGTGCATACAGTGCAATTATATCAAAGCAAAATGCACATACTATTGTAGTATCTGGAGTGTAGTAAATACTGTCTATATTATTTTCATTTTAAGTAATAAACAATAAGTACTACATTAGTTATCTTTACTATTTTTGACTTACTTATTTGAACATTTGCTTATTTTTTGGACCAGAGTGGTGAGAAGAAAAATTCTGAGAACTCCTCAATTAAAATTACAGGGGGCCTGAGAGTGGGAGAGAGACAACTGAAATAATCAACGGTGTGCTAAAACAAAAGACTACTGATATTGGTAAATATTTTTTGAAATTTTGAATTGCCTTCCTGGACACTGTCTAAAAAACAGTCAACCACCAATCTTCTTTATGTAAGAACTTTCCAGACTGCTACCCACAACCAACCAAGAAGTACATATTTCTCTTTACTGACAATTCACCTAGCCTAGTACTGCCTCCCTCGCTCCCACTCTACCTTGTCCTGCCCCCCCCCCCATCTACAGCCAAGATAAATTCTTGCAAAATGACTTCATCTTTCTTCCCCAAACTCACTAGATAAAAGAGCCCTGTCAGCTCCAGGGCAGTGGACATATTCCTCTTCTCCACCCAGCCCTGTTACTGCTGGGCGAAGATGTACATTCCAGGACCTTGTCCTTTCTCTGCTTAGCATGCAGCTCAAAAACCTTTCCTTTCCGAAAAGCTTTCAACATCAAAGTTTTTGTGTTTAAATGGTGAATAGACATGTTGTTGACAATATTTGAAGAAAATAACCTCTTTAAATAAAAACAAAATAAATAAAAATAACTTCTTAAAAAAAAAACAAAAGTTTCCAGAGTAAAGTTTAAAAAGTCTTTGAATTAAATTCTCTGACAGCATCATTCCAGAAGGATCAGCACAGGCGGATGACATTTCTCTAGTTTTGACTGCAACGTAGAGAATGTGCTTTCAGTTCTTAAGGAAAGGACTGTGATCTCAGGCCTGATGTGACAGCATTTAGAGTATTTCGAAAAGAAACGATTTTAATTCTTTTATCTTTCAAAGTGAAACACAGGACCCTAAAGTCTACAGGGACATTTTATCATAAAATCTCACTCACCCTATAATATTCTATCACAATTAGTATGAGAGGTGTCAACACAGACAAGACTAAGACAGAGAATTGAGATGGAAATTCCTCAAGGAGATGAACTAGAGGGAGAACCTTGCTCAGGAATCAAGTTAGTTTAGGAAGAAATGAGTCCTATAAACAGCAGGTGTGTATGCTAATAGAATGACTCTGTGTTTTAATTAAGCAGCATTTCCTCACAGAGTAATTACATATGTTGTTTACTCAATGTTTTAAGTTCATTAACACTTCTCCAATCTTTTTTCTCCCCATTCTACAAGTTAAAACTTTTCTTTTTATTGATAAAAGTGGTGACAAGTTTTCTTTTAACTCATTTTCATTATGACATTTGTTCTCATTACAAAAGAACTATATAATAGATAGTCAGCTTATGGCAAATTTATGTTTCTACCAAAGCAGTCAATACAGGAATTGAAGTAAACAAGCTCATAGTCATACACACAGGGTGTTGTCTGAGTCTATAAAATGTAATGGGGCATTTCATTGTAAAGAATTATGCCTTTAAGTCTACAGCAGAGAAATACATTTTGAGATGTTTCAAATCCATATCACCGGTCATGAGCTCTGATCGGTATTACCATGGAGGAGTGAAGTGAGGTTTTATGAGTTATTTCTTAGAGTTGATGCTGGCATTTTAAAATAAATAATGGTCAACTGAATTCAAAGACTTTATACATGGATATGCCCAGAATACTATCACTTGCATTCCTTATGGAAGAATCTCTACCTAAAAGTCACTGCCAGGTCATCGTGTGAACTCTGAAAGTCCTTTGGCTCCTGTATATCTTCACTTTAGTGCTTCTGATTGAGTTATTTTATACAACTCAGTGACATCACAGAAGTGTGGGAGGCCACTCTGCGTGGTATGGGCCCAGATCCCACTGGGAGATGCACAGGACCCACGCCCAAGGATAGGTTTTCCCATGGGGAATCAGACCTGCAATGTACCTAGGCCACTGTGAGTCTTGCTTTTTGCTAAAACTCCCTTGCCCTGAATTGAGGACATTTACTGAAAAGCAACTTCGTAAAAACCATGCTAAACCTTCCAAGGATGAGTACAACCCATCCAACTACTTTTGCCTTTTCATTTGCAAATATCCTTCTTCTGTGATGTGACTACCAGCACCTTCTCCTTTGTTTTCTGTATAAGGTAACCACCTAAAGCAAGCCTGTGCATAGTTAATGAGGACCTTCTTGTAATGTTCCCTGTAAGACAATAAAAGCTCATTGGAGGGAGGGTCAAGGTTTTTGCTCCCCTTGAGAGAAAAGCCATGCCATACCTTTTCCTCCACAGGGCTAGGTAGTCCATGTGAATGTCTCATTTTCATCCATGATGACGTGGACCCCACGAGCCGGCATCCGCATCACAGAAGCAGTTGCGGTGTACTCCTCTTACACCACAGGAATCTTAAGGAAAGTGTCTGTAAACAAAATTAGGAGATTGAAGTGATCTGCATTTTTTGCATATCCACATCAATTGCATTAACATCTCAGAAATACATAGCAGTTCATATCTTGGGAGAAACGTTTGCCAACAGCATACCACTGGTGTTTTTGTTGACAAACATCACACTTTAAAATTTCTACCTGGTTTTCCATTATACAGAGGTTGTCAAAAACAGATACTGTTCAAAAGACACTGCATCAAAATACACATGTGGATATTTAGTCCAAACTCAGTTAAAAGTAAAACATGTCAATTATGGCAGGTTTTCATGGCTAAATGAAAATTCTCTGCCTGACTGCTCAAGGAGTGTGTTAAAATCACACTTTGAAAGATAGTGTGGACTTAAAAGTGGACAAATACTGAACCTGCCAAGTGCAAGGGAGTCCTGCATGGTGGGACACACAAACTCAGAGACCTAATGTAACCACATCGGATGGTCTGAAATTAAAACTTCCTAACTAAAAGCTAGTCCTGGTGGATAGTTATGTCCTAGGCCAGTATCTTCCTTAACAAAGGTCATCTTTAGCTTAATGGAGCCTATCTGTTGTGTTTTTGCATTTAAGGTAACATAAGCTTGGAATGACAGGATAATCCCATTTCGCCAGACCCCTCAGAGCACAGTCTCCCACCAACGCAGGAGACTGCAACCCTCACCGTCATCTCGTTCCCTGAATACCATCTCTGTGTGCTATACATGTTGATTAACTATCCTACACTCACCAATGTAAAGGAGGTATTTGTCTCTTCATTTTACTTCTTATCTAATCTCACAGATTTCCCACTTTTGCTTTCTCCCACCTCTCTATCCTACCAATAAATTTTATAACTCCTCTTATGTCTCCCCCTTTGATTAAAATGTATAAAATAAACTGCAAAACTCCATTCTTTGGAACATTTTCACAGTTCATTGAGATTTTGCTTCCTGGTGATTGTCAGTTTGACTCAAATAAACTCATAAAAATTCTATTCAGGTTTGGACATTTCTTATGTCCACAATAGTATATTTGTAAAATGAACAAGCCATGACAGTAGGTTTTACAACAAAATAAGATGTCTTAGTGTCTTCCTCATTAACTTCATGCACATTTCCTTTAATATCAATATAAAAATTTTCTTTAAAATAAATTATTTTAATTTATTAAAACAAAACCATAAAACTAACTTTGTAAGTTATTTGACAGATATCATTCATGATATATATGACATAATTATATTAGAAAAAAACTAGATTAAACTAGAGTCTCATTTGCCAGTCCAAAACTTCCTAATTTTCAAGAAAAGAAGGAAAGAAGAATGTAACACTAGTATTCTTTTGTTAATCTAAAACTGGCCCTTTTAACAGAAATTTAAAATATGCAAAAATAAAGCCAACATTTAACTCTATGCAAAGCAGTATTTAATACTCACAAGGAATTGCTTTATAAATCCCTATAATACAAAACAGGTGATCCTTTTTTTTTTGTTTCTGGTATCTCCCAGAACTTCAATCTTAAGCTTCATTAATAGTCTTTATTTAATTATTATGAACTTAGCTCTAAATTTTTTTTTCTTTTATTGATTCCAGAGGGAGGGAAAGGGATAGAGAAAGAGAGGGAGAGAAACATCAATGTGAGACAGAAACATAGATCAGTCGCCTCTTGCATATGCCCAGACTGGGGACTCAACTCACAACCCAGGCATGTGCCCAGACAGAGAATCAAACCAGAGACCTTTCATTTCTCGATGCCCAGCCAACTGAGCCACACAAGCCAAGGTTAACTATTGTGAATTTTGCTTTTAAGGTAAAAGACTGATGATTTAGGACTGCCCACCTATGGTTTTATAACCACTTACTACAATAATTTGTTTCAACGAACGTGAGAGTGGAATTTGACTACCATGTAACTATAAAACTCAGCTTCACTGTCCTCTCAAACAATGTATTAGACAGATTTAAGAACTAAACTAACATGAAGGCTATGAAATTATCGCTCTCTCTTTTGTACCAGACATAGCTGGCGGTCCAGGAAGGTTTGTGAAATTAAAATGAAAATCTCAAATAAATTGTAAGCATCAGTAATTAAATGAAATATTATATATAATACAGATTAAAATTTTGAATTTTCCTTTATTTTTAATACAATGAATAAATGTACATAGTTGCATGGTTTCAATATATAGATATATTTATATATATTCACATGGTTAGAAACAGCAATAACATTCTAGTAGGAAGAAACAATATCAGATTGCATTCTCATATGAGGAATTAATTGACAATAAAAATTATCTGGTATATTTTGGCATTGTAGTTAGCTCATCATAATCAAGGTCAACACTAGACATAATTTTCTTAGCTTCATATTTCCTTTTCCAATTTCTAGACACATTATTATATATTCCAAAACTTTGGCCTGTCAAAAATAAAACATTAAACTGCAGCATTTTCTGGTTTATAGTGGACTTTTAATAAACTTGTAACAAATTACTAAAATGGTAGCATTTTAGGTAATCACTTTAGGGAATATTTTCAGTAATATTTTATTCATTTGATATTCATATAATGCTCCAGGTTTCATTCTCACTTAGTCTAACTTAGTATATTCCCGCAGTGCCATATTTGGATTTTTTAAAAAATTAGTAGAATTTGGGGGGACAATCTATTTTATTTGTTTTGCTTTATTTTATGATATGTTTTAGGTATAGGAACTAAGCTAAATTTCCTTACACTGGTCAGTTAATTGGTTTGAGACTTGTCATTATTTTAAATTAAGTGCAAATTTTCATCTAAATATATTCTTAAAGATACTAAAATGGCAGAAAAAATAACTCAAAAAACTACAATTAGAGTATATAACAAAAATAGTTACTTGTATGACTTAGCTTAACACCCTCCAGGTCCATCCATGTCAGTACACATTGTAAGATTTCATTCTTTTTGTGGTCTAGTACTATTCCATTAAATATATGTACTAAAGCTTTTTTATCTAATCATGTCTTAATGGGCACTTAGGTTGCTTCCTTATCTTGGCTATTATAAATAATGCTGCCATGACAGAGGGTTACATGTATCTTTTATGATTACTATTTTGGACTTCTTTGGATAAATACGCAGCAGTGGGCAACACTATATGATTTTACTTATTATGGAATCTAAAACACAAAATAAACGAACAAACAAAATGTAAACAAACTCAGAGATATAGAGAACAAACCGATGGTTGTCAATAGGAGGGATGTTGGAGGGGTGAGTAAAAAAGGGATTAAAAAAATATCAATTAGCCACTACAAAACGTGCTGGGAATCGAGGATCTGCCTGGCCAAGCAGGGATTTGTGGGAGATGCCTTGAATGCTCAACTATGATCACCAGTGCTGACCCAGGAACTTCTGTTTTTCTAAAAGACAACACCTCTGACTGGCATATTCTGAAACTGGCCTGATTTGGCAAAGGGAGGCAGGATTGTGTGTTTGTGTGTATTTTAAAGAGAGTGGGACTTATAGGCAGAATTCTGCCATTATTCTTAATCTGTATGACTTTTAAATAAACAATTCCTTTCCTTTTCACCAAACTCTGGCCTTAGGAGTCACACTTGGTGGCAGGCAATTGGACCACGCAGCTGTTCCAGAACAGCATAGGCTGGGGTTCTGTAACAAGATGGGTACTAAACTTATCAGAGGCATCACTCATAAGTTATATAAATGTCTAACCATTATGCTGTACAACTAAAACATAATACTGACTGTCAACTAGTTAAAAACTCAAAACTTTTCAACACAATTTGATGAAAAAACACTTCAGCCATATAAAAACATTAATAGAAAATTTTACAGAAACTAAATTTATAATTGCTTTTTGATGCTCTGATTATTCTGAACAAGAAGTTTGCAATTAAGAGTTCCATGGAATAATTCGAATATTTAATAATTCTGCTTTTAAAAAGGGCAACATTGGTAGATATACTTAAATTACTGTGACTCTATGAGCTTTAGTAACGATCTGAGTCTCTACAAAAATAAAAATCTGGAGATATTTCATGGACTCTGTATTTAATTTTTGGGCACTCCCAAGATTTCCACCTCCCAGTTTAAGTGCCTTGTATAATCTCCCTTGGACATGGGCAGGACTAAGAATATGATGGATTTCACTCCTGTGATTAGGTCACATTATATGACAAAGCTGAAATGGTGTGCAGACAATTAAAATTTCATTAGTTGGCTTTAAGTTAACCAAAGTGTGATTATCCAGGGTGGGCTTGACCTGGGATGAGTCCTTGAAATGGACTGGATCATTCTTGAAAAGAGAGATGGAAAGCCTGAGGAATTTACCTGGTAGTCTTGAAAGCAAATTGCTACATTGAAATAAAGGACTAAGAGCAAGCTCCAGTATCTCAGTGCAGCCCCTAAATAACAAAAAGCAACAGAATGGATACCTCAGCCCCACAGATGAAAGTAAGCTAAAGGGAAGTTTACTTTAATTACACCATCTTTTGTTCACATTATCTGATTTACTTGACAATGACAATAATTTACATGCAGAGGTTCTTTCCACACTGACTTGATAAATGTCCCCCAGAGTTAAAACTTGCTGCCTTCTGTTAATTTTTGTTACCAGGATCATCTCTATAATATAATAGACTAATAAAAACAATTAAGAATTTGAATATAATTTTCTAAATAAATTGAGAAGCATGATATAATATTCTGCTTACAGTTGAAAATTTTTAAATTAGGAAAATAGTCTCTTGAAACAGATTGGAAAATTCAATGTATAATTTGCCATTTTATCCAGAGAAAAGCAGTACAATAAAGGTGAATTGGATAAAATACAGTTTTATTCTAATTCTTCTAACTATAGACATAATGTTAGCATTTATAGTTTATAATTATTTATAGTAAAACTATTAATATATTTTCAAACAACTCAAGGAATGAGAGACTTCAATAAATACAGAAATGTGTCCAGCAATCCTTAGGAAGTCTTGAAAGAATACAATCAGAAAGAGGTAAGCACTGAAGACCTAGTCAGCCTCCATCTACAATCCATTTGGGGTTGATAAATAAGCATATTTAAAAAATCTGTATATGTGTATGTATGCTTCATTATATTTTTTCTATCTACTGTTAAATTTCATTCAGTCATGTCATATTTATTTGGAAGTCCTGTTATGCACAATATTCTGATAGACATTGAGGTATTTCCAGAGTCATTCTGCAGAAGAGCTAATAAGCAATGAACTGATTAAGGAACTAATGATTATTAATATGATTAAGGAGATAAAATAAAAGAAGATGATGTGGAAGAGTTGGTAGCATAGCACAAGTAAGCATGGTAAAGTTGATCCTTCATAAGCATTTATTGACTAAGGTGGTATGTTGGAAAAACTCACTTCTGTGTGGTTTCTCCTTTATTCTCACACTAATACCACACTCACAAGACTCTGACACCAGATGTGTAGGTTCATTCCACAACACCAGCTGAGTTCTACAATTTAATGCAAACACTAACTGGAGTAAACACAGAACCCACAGGTTAAGAACTTAGTCCCATGAACTTCAGTGCCAGCTGCAAGTAGTGGGCCCTCAGGTAACTCACAATCCTATAATATGGAGAATATGGGAAGATTATTTCTAGAGTACCAAATACTATAAAGCATAGAGTGAAATTATTTTTGGTATCAATACACATAATTAAATCAACATTTTATTATACAGAAACTAACCTCTGGTAACTAAAATATATAACAAACTCAGCAGAGAACAATGTGGGCCCTCATAAGTTTTTCTGAAAATTCCTGGAATTCTGGAAGAAAGTTTCCAGACCTATGAACTGTGTTTTATTTTAATCAACTTGATAATATCATTAAAGTAGTTCACCAAAGTAGGTTGCATATTATGGAGTGAATGAAAGAGCTTTTCGTTGGTATCAGAAATTTACGTAAACCATCAAATCTAACAAAGACCTCAACAGAGTATTTGTTTTATACTATTTGTAAATTAAGGAATTAGTTTGCCACATTTAATCTTCTAAGGTCTTATGACCTTCAATTATACTGACTTTCAAGCATACATTTATTAATCAAATATTATCCCAGATACCTGAAATGTTTACTGAAGCATTCAAATGTGATTTACTTTAAAGGAAAATATTGTGCATTTGATTTTGGTTTAGCAACCATTAGTTCATTGTAATTTTCACTAAAGTTTACTACACTCTAATAGCTTATATAATAGAATATACTATGGAAAAATCTAACACCTAGGAAACTATTATCAAATAAAAATATTTTTATTTGCTAGTGTCATTTAAATCAAGATAACAGACATGACAATTTTATAAGTTGAAAAATACTCTCAGATAAATTTTACAAAGTACAAAACAATTCACCAAATTCTAAGTCATTTGAAAAGTGCCAAATGAGAAATTAGTTTTAACAAAAAAAGTTAATGAAAGTCTCATTTGACAATAATACATATTAAATTATTATAAATATTTGGTCCAATTTTAAAAATTCACTTGCTATCTGTTGAAGTTGCATAAAAATGGAAAGACTGCCTTTTAAGAAATTTGATTCCACATACTCAAAAATGTGCAAAGAAAAGAATATAATTGCCCATTACAGAACCCTGTGAAGAAGATAATTACCACCTAGTTGAGTCTGGCTGAAGTTCCCCACTAGCACTGATTTTTTATTTTTCAAAAATAAGACAGGGGTAATTTTTCTTTTCTTTCTCTTTCTTTTTTATTATTTTTTGTTCAATATTTTTAGATTTGTAAGGAAATAGTATCATCTTGGATCATGCAAATGTATAAGATATTTCAAACCATTCATTCTTTTTCTCTTTTAAATGAATAGTACTGGTATATAATGAACCTGGGGATGGGGAAAGATATACTATTGCCAAATGGATTCTCCCTTCTCCTGGGGTCCCCCTGTACTAGGTTCGCCTTGCCCACTGCCAGGAAATTACAGCTCTCAATGCCAGAGACTAATGAAAAGGAAAGGAACTATTTATTCAAAAGTAATACAGACTTAGAGTAATGAGTTAATGTCTTCATTAAAATCCCAAAGTCCTTTAAAACACACACAAATGCACACACTTCTGTTATGGAAAAGATGATTCAGATGGCCTCGGAGTTTGCGAAGTGGGGTTTATTCACGCATGTGGACCCAGAGGAGATAAAATCCAAATTCTGGACACTGAATTTTAGACTGGGGCTGATTTATATCCTTGTTACAGAGGTAAAGGAGGAGAGGGGAGGAATGCAGCTGCTGAAAGCGAGAGGTTAATGTACAACCTTGAGATAACTGCTTATCTGGGAATGGCTGCTGTCTGAGAATGGCTGCTGTCCAGCTCCTATCTAAGAATGGCTACTGCTCAGCTATGTCCTGTCACAGTTTCTCCTTCCCCCTTTTTCCCAGCCACAGTACAATATCTTAGGAAAAGAAATAGAAGTCTGTGGTTCAGGTAGCCCCTGGTTCTTCCCAGCAATTCGTGCTTAGCTGGCAGGCCTCCCGTGGTTCTCAGCACCATCAGTTATGTCGACAATGTGATCTCCCGTTCTTAATCCGAAACCACATGGTACCTTTTCATGGCCCAGCAGCAAGAGTTCTTTCACCTGTTTCCTTCCCTACAGGTCTCTCCTGCTTCTTAAGCCATGTGAGAAAGGGTGCACCCAAAGCCAAGTGGTTGCAACCCTCACCAAAGCCCTGTGGTTCCAACTTGCATGGCTGCTGGACCTAGGTGTAAATTCCCACACAAATATTTCTCTCCATCCCAATTTCCAATTCCTCCCACAATGAGCTAACCTGCCATCATTCCTGTGTTTTTCCAGCTTTTCTGGACTGCCATAGTAAGTCTGGGCATATTTTAGAACAAGTGGCTGCCTACTATATCAATTTTATTCCTAATATCTCAAAATAAGAAACAACCAAAATGTCTATCCAAAAGTGAAAGAAAAAAGACACTGACATGAATTCATTTAGAGTAAGGTTTGGCAAATTACTGCCAAATGGAAAAGTCTGGCCAGAGCCTTGATTGTGCTTATACATCTTGAGGCATCAATGGTCTTCATAATTTTACAAAGTATAAAACATTTTAAAAAGATGATTATATAATAGAGACCAGTAAGTAGCCAGCAAAACCTAACATATTTACTATATGGCTTTTTACAGAACAAAATGTCAATGATTTTTTAATTAGAGGATAATTGCTCAGCAATAACAATAATTTAATGAAATATGCAGCAATGTAAATATACCAAATAAACATTACATTGATCAAAAGAAGCCAAACGCAAAAGATATATTGCTTGGTTCAATTTATTTGAAGTTCTAGAATGTGCAAAAAATATATCAACTTAATATCAACAAAATTTGATTTCAATGACAACACACCCCTCCCAACATGATCTGCTGAAAAAGAAAACAATGTCACTTAGACAATATTAATGCCAAAAATGTGTAATCAAAATTTATTAATGGGGAGACATCAGAAAACATAAGTTTAGGAGCATTCTACAGAAAAATACTAGCTTGAAATCTTCAAAAGTATCAGTGTCCTGAAAGACAAATAACCCCTCAGGAATTATCCACATTTAAAAGACACTAAAGAATCAAGATAACTAAATACGATGTGTGGCCAGAAGAAAATGTTATAAAGGATACTAATGGATGGTAGTTTATGTAAGAAATCAGCTACTGTTTCTGAGGCAAATTTAATATATTTTAAAATATATTAAAGCTCGGAGAGTATTTTTAGAACATTAACCTTTAAAACAATAACCTACAGTCACTACAAAGCTTATTGAAAAAAAATCCATATAAAATTATTCGAACGGAACTAAACTCAATCCACATTATAGAACTGTGAGTTAGATACTACATTTTTTATTTTTTGTAACTTATACAGATTAAATTGGCATGGTCCCTCCTACTATCTAATAGCAGAAGGCCAGATTTACGACTTGCTGCTTCTCTCTTCCTTTTATAAGTTCTGTCAGGGGATTTAGGTTTTAACATCTTAGGGCCTCATATGTTCTCTGAAAGATAAGTCTAAACCATATAACTTTGAACTTTTCCATGTTAGGTAATTTTGCTGAATTGTCATTCTGATCCTTTCCTTTATTTGCTCAGCAGGGAATCCTAAGATAAAAAGAGATAAAGAAAACACTACTTGTAACAGGTAAGTGGCCAAAGGCAGGCAGGCCAGGCCTGTCTTGTCCTTGTTCTCAGTTTGATTTCTCACCTCTTGGACCTAAAGAGTGAGTAGAGTTCAAACAAACCACACAAAAAAACAAGTTCATCACTGGAGGATAATATTCCTCTGAGGAGGTGTGATTACCTCCCCTCATCAAATAATTTGTTACCTGGGTATTATTATTTACACGAGGAGTCTCATAAATAAACAAGGAAAACTCTGTTTTGGTTCGCATATACCTGTGACATCAACAGCCATTACCCTATTAGTATTAACAATGATTCATTAAATGCTTGTTAATACCAAACACTTGACATAGCAAGTTAGAGTTACAATTCCTCCAGTAACAATCATTTTGATATTATTTATCTGGAAATTAGAGAAATTAAAATTACTATCTTAATTTTTTCTCAGGTTTAGATTTTCAGTAATGATGTATGTATCCCGAAAACACCCAAAAGCATTGAGAATATGATATTCTGAACAATAGACAGCCGCTTTTACAATAGTTTTGGGCATTCGTCTGCCTAGTATCAGGCCTCTGGTCCAGATGACACCCTACTGACCCTTCCAGCTCTCTGATACTGCCAGGAATGTACAACCACCTCCCAGCTAATCACTGATTATGTATTTGGTGTAGCTGTGGAATGAAGAGAAGATAACAGAGACCACTCATTTGCCTTCCAAGTAAATATTTGTGGACCAATATGTCTTGCATGGGACTCTTTAAATTGTTCCAGGTAACAACGGGTAACATTTTGACATATGAGCACTCAGGTGTTAAAGGTAGTATTTAAAACTGAGAGGAAAAGCCATCTAAAAGTGAAGTATTTTGTAAATCCTTCTACTCTGAAAATGTATGAAATAGCTCAAGATGTGATTGAAAATATGGCAAATAAATATCTTGCAACAGTATTTTAAATTAACCTTTGGTACTCCCAAATAAAAAGGTAGATTAATGAAAGAAATTAGAAATTATGCTAATAAATAATTGTATGGGTAAGCTGGGAATAAGAATAATGTCTCTTTTTCCATTAATTAATCTTGCGTCAGGATGATAAATTTTTTTCTCAACAATCCATCAGTTGATTTATTTTGGAAACAATGCATAAAATCATAGAACTTTGTATATCTTTTTATTTGCAATAATTCATTGTTTGTTTCAAATAAAAAAGCATTTGAGTCTCCTATGGCTTGATACCTTACTACATTATTTCATATCTCAGTGAGTACTTAAACTCTAATTTAAGAAACAAAGACAAAGAAAATAAGACAATGAAATATAAACTGATCTACCCAAAGTTAAAAGCATCTACTTGAAATGGAGCTCAAAACTCTACTGAATAATTTTCCTAAAAATGAATGGTCTTAGGAACACATATTGCATGGAAAGCAAATGAGAGAGCATATCTGAAAGGGGCCTAGATATTGCAGGAGAAAATTTATTATGTGTTAGCTAATATATGGTTGAGACCTTTCCTTGACTATGACTCTTCTAAATTATTCATGGAGACATTGCTAATAGATGGTATATATTGTCATACCCTAAGATAAGACAGAATGATTTATATACAGGACACAGTTGTTTGAGATAGTGTTTGATTTTCACTATTTATTACTACTTCCTTCCAAAGTTTTACACATCTTAATCAGTTGATTTATGTTTGATAGTGATCTCACTAATATCTAGATAAGTTAATATACATTTTGGAAGTGTTCTTTCTTTTGATATTCAATTTAATAAAAAAGAATTTTCCAAACCTATCATTCAGATATGTCAGACTCCATAGAAGTAATGTGTCAAAATCAAGATATCAAGTATTGTACTTCATTAAGAGCGTTGTTCTATGACAAATCCTCTTTAATTTATGGAACAGTTTTAAAGGAATATACACATGTCCTGTGTACTCTACATTGCAACATGACATTTTAGTTTAATTTCTTTCCTTCAGTTATACATTCCCTTTGCTCTAAAGTAAGTCTGTTAAGCACAGTTCATTGGTCAGTAACAGCAACTAGATAAATTTCCAAATAGATAAATCAGGTGGGATTATGTTCACCATCACACACAAGGATTCCTCTATTTTTTAATTATATATTTTATTGATTATGCTATTACAATTGTCTTGATTTCCCCTTGACTCTCCTCCACCCAGCACTCCACCAATCCCTCAGGCATTCCCCCCACCATTGCTCCTGTCCATGGGTCACGTGTATAAGTTCTTTGGCTACTCCATTTCCTGTACTGTATTTGACTTCCCCAAGGCTATTCTGTAACTACCTATTTGTACTTCTTCAAATCCTCACCTCTTCACCTGTTCCCCCAAGCCCCTTCCCATCTGACAACCATCAAAACTTTCTCTGTATCCACGATTCTGTCTCTCTTCTTCTTGTTTGTTCAGTTTGATTTTTAGATTCAGTTGTTGAAAGATATGTATTTTTTGCCATTTTATATTCATAGTTTTTATCTTTTTTCTTAAATAAGTTCCTTTAACATTTCATATAATAATGGTCTGGTGATGATGCACTCATTTAGTTTTTCCTTGTCTGGGAAGTTGTTTCTTTGCCCTTCAATTCTAAACAATAGTTTTGCTGGGTAGAGCAATGTGGGCTGTAGGTTCCTACTTTTCATAACTGAATATTTCTTACCAATGCCTTCTAGCATGCCAAGTTTCTGTTGAGAAATCAGCTGACAGTGTTATGTGAACTCCCCTGTAGGCAACTAACTTCTTTTCCCTTGCTGCTTTTAATATTCTCTCTTTATCTCTAACCTTTGGCATTTTAATTATGATGTGTCTTGCCATGGGCCTCTTTGCATCCATCTTGTTAGGCATGTCTATTTCCTAGACTTGCATGTCTATTTCCTTCACCAAATTAGAGACTTTTTTTTCATTGTTTTTTTCAAATAAATTTCCAATTTCTTGCTATTTCTCTTCTCTTTCT
>PVIA01012221.1:0-39192 GCA_004024845.1 Tonatia bakeri
GGAACCCTCGACCCCACTTCGCAGGCCTCCCGACTCCGCCGCTCCTTACCGGTCTGGATGTACTGGAGCCCGACTTCTGTTCAATTAATTTCCCTCTGTTCTGGTTGTTAATTGTTTCTCAATCTTTGTTGTTTTCAGTCTTGGTTGCGCGAGGAAGCACAGTGCGACTGCCTATGCCTCCATCTTGGCCGGAACTCCAGGCATGATCTTTAATAAAGTCTCACTTGCCTCTTTAAACCTGTTTGATGCATCTTTCACTCTGTCATAACCTGCTTGTGATTAGCAGATCTTTTCACCTCCCTTACAGTGCCCACACTTACCTTATTTTCAAATTTTCCAATTTAAAAAAAATCTGGCTGCAATTTTCCAAGTAACTGTTTTCAGTTGTCCTGCCTTCTTTCTGAATTGGTGTCCATGACCAAAGATGACCTGACTGCCCAGATTTATCTCAGGATGAGTTTGTCTGGAAGTGGCCTTTGTCTTAGAATCTGATAGAAAGGGCAGGTGTGAACCTCTATACCTCTGCAGTGGCCTACCCATCAATAATGTTTGCATTGTACATACATGTCACTCACATACAAGGAAAAGCTTTCGGATGTTTGAAAATTATTCTGTTTTGAACCCCAGAAAGTCTAGTAAACATGCAGGTCACTGTGACATCAGCCCCCACAGGCCTGCACTAGGAGACCATGCTTGTGCCTCCTGTGACCTGGAACACAAGGCACAAGTCAGTGTCCTTATTCTTTGATTTCTCTGTTGTGTTTACAAAGTCCACACCTCTATCTTTAGTGTCTACAATGAGAACTTAGGAAATGGGAAATAAATCTCTTTTCTGGTCTATTTTTTAATCATACTTGGGTCCTCTGAGGCATTGGACTGAATCATCTGGTCAGAGGTGGATTGTGGGTAGGCAGAGGTGTACATACAGGGGGGTCAAAAAGAATAGGATCAGGTCAGATTCTTGATGGGCAAGTATGAAGCATATAGGTTTTGGGTATTAGGCATTGTGTGGATTAAAGAGGACATAAGAAGGTGATGGAGGAAGGTTTTGTTGAGGAAGCTCTGGATGGGGCTGAGGCATACAAGTAAGGGGCTGGCCTAAGTGATGAGGAAGGAGCCACTGGATCTGGTGCAGTTAAGAGAGGGGAGCCATTCTCCCAGACTAGGATGGATATGTGGGAAAGACACAGGGTTGGCCAAAAGGGTAAGGTTTTGAAGACTCAGATTAGTGTTCTAAGATTAGTATAAGAGGGAAAACCAGATATACTAGGCAACAAATGCTATGAAACAGGAGATGTGGGATAAGAATCAAGGGAGAGATGAGATGAGCATCCTGTTGGCAACTAGGAATCTGAAGAGTGATGAAAGTTTGTAAGACTTGGGACACCATGAGTACAGAAATTTTAGTCAGGAAGGGAGTTCAAGGGTATGACAGTCAAACTAACAAAAGGGCTGCAATGGAGCCTGGCAAAGATGAGGAATGCAGGGTAGACTTGAGGATGTAGGTGCAATTGAAGGCCAATGGTGTCCAGTCTCTGTTTCAACCCAGTGGAAATATATAGGTCAGGATTTCAAAGTGTGGTCTGTGGGCCACAATTTTCACATGGTCTTGGAGAACTATGAATAATTAAAACTCAATCCTAAAAGATGAGAAAAGTCAAGTAGCTGAGTCTCATCCACTGACTCAACAAGTTAGCCATGTTTTAGGGAATTTGTGTGTCAGTAGGTTGACTAGGTGCCTGGGGAGAGGCAAAAATAGGGTCAAATAATGTGTGAGGTTGGGAGGGGGAATTGATGGCCAGAATGAACTCAGAGTGAGGTTGATTTATTTGTTCAAAGTGACAGAAAACTTTCTGTGATTCCATGGTGAAAGCTACGTGACAGGCCACTTGCTGAAGCAGTACATGCTAATGGTCTGGACCAACTGCCCTTGTCTAATCCAGATCTATCACTTATATGTGTGATGGATACTGCTTGTCCTACTTGACCTTAACATCCATGCATGCCATAGAACCCAAATGTGAGGACTTCTGGGTACCTTGTCACATTATAGCCTATATTTAGACAATCTGACTAATCTGGCAGTTAAAAGCCAGTCAGAAGCTATTGCAGTATTGTTTTAGAAGGCATGGCCTTGCCCTGAAGCCTAGAATTATGAATGTCATTCTCTTATTAGGTCAAATCAGAGGGTTTGTAAAGCACCTTTCATTCTTCTAACATTAACTAAATGGAGGTAGAAACACAACAAAATGTCTTTCACTCTGGGGGGCACCTCCAGCATAGCCCAGACTGTGTGGCAGATTCCTGAATGCTCACTGATGTGGATGTAATGGTTTTCATAAACTGTGCATTCTTGCAGCTGATCTTTCCCTTTATGTCACTAGTATCACTAATGCCACTGCCTGAAAAGTATCAGTATTAGTAGGCATTCATTTCCACCCTGCAAAGACCATTTGTCTACTCAGGCATTTAAAAAAACTTGCCCTTTTTTTTCATTTCTAGCAAGAAATCCTGTAGTTGAAGCCATTAAGGATGACACTAGTAGTAAGTCTGTAGGGCTTTTGTGACTTGAGTTTGGTGCAAAATTGACTTGGAGGATGAACACTTTCATTTGCACTGCTGGGGAAGTTTAGCTTCATGGATTCACACTCAGTGCAATCACTAAGAGCTACAGGTAGGTTTAATACTCTGCCTTAACCATCTAAAAAACCTTATTGACTTTTCAAAGAGGAGCCCCACATTCACTTGATACTGACTTTTTCTGATTTGACTCCTAGGCATGATCTCTGGTTGGAAAAAAATAGTTTGACCCCATTGGGAGCTACCATTTGAAATATGATAATCAGAGGGCAGCAACAATGCAAAGTGACCAGGAGGGGCTATGAAGGGATTGGAGGAGTTTGGGGCTTTATCTACACTATTTGTGTCACTACAAGTGTCTAATGAGCAGAAGTATTTCACCCTTACCTCTCCAGCTCACAGAAGGTAAGTTCTTCATCTCTAATGTATGTCAAGATTCAAACTTAAAGAAAACTCAGTCGATACCTCAAATGTGAATATAATAAAACAGACCCAATAAAGTTTACACTAAATATCTTTGTTTATAAAAATACTGAAAAAATAGAAAGGGAGATTTGGTGTGTAAGTGTGCACAATTGTGTGTGTGTATTGTTGATGGAAAGAAAAGCAGGTAAGTTCTCATCTTTCAAGAAGGAGGATCTTTGTATACACAAGGCATAAAAGTGAAACATTAGGGGGGATTTCTAGCAAAGATGGAATAGGTAGACACACTCTGCCCAGAGGCATAGGTAGACACACAACAACCAGCACACAAAAATTGTAAAACCAATAAGCAACCAGAACTGACAGAAAAATCAAACTGTGTGGAAGTCCCACAACTGAGAAGTTAAAGAATAAACATTCATTCAGATCTGTAAGGGGGCAGAGAGTGGCATCCAGGTGGAGAGGACTCAGGACAACACAGTAGCCAGAGCACCCGTGCAGGAGGGGCAGCTGGTGACCCGAAAAGGCAGTGGCTTACAGACTGGGTGGCCCCACATTCATGTGCAGATAAGCTGAGAGAAATAACTGGAGAGAGAGATAGACCGCCCAACCCAGGGTTTCAGGACCAGGAAATAAAGCCTCAAAGGCTCTGACTGAAAATACATGTGGGGGTTGAGGCAACAGTGGGAGAAACTCTCAGCCTCACAAGAGAGTTTGTTGGAGAGACCCATAGGGTTCTAGTTTATGTTTATACACAAACCCACCCACCTGTGAATTAGCACCAGAAGGGCCCAATTTGATTGTGTTTAGCAGCAGAAGTGACTGAAAACTGGCAGAGTGAAGCAAGCAGCATTTTTCCCTCTTGAACTCTTTCCCCACATACAGTATCACAAGGCAGCCACATGGGTTGCTCCTCCCTGGTGAACACCTAAGGCTCTGCCCCTTATACATAACAGGCTCACCAAGACAAAAAATAAAAATGGCCTAAATGAAAGAACAGATCAAAGCACCAGAAAAAATACAATTAAATGACAAAGAGATAGCCAACCTATCAGATGCACAAGTCAAAACACTGGTAATCAGGATGCTCATAAAACTCATTGAGCTCATTTGCAAAAGTAATGAACAAATAAAGGCTACCCAAAGTGAAATAATGCAAAATATACAGGGAACTGACAGGGACAGGAAGGAAAGTGGGACTCAAATCAACGGTTTGGAGCAGAAGGAAGAAAGAAACATTCAACGAGAACAGAATGAAGAAACAAGAATTCAAAAAATGAGGAGAGGCTTAGGAACCTCCAGGACATTTTAAACATTCCAACATCCAAATCATAGGGGTGCTAGAAGGAGAAAAAGAAGAGCAAGAAACTGAACAATTATTTCAGCAAATAATGAAGGAGAACTTCCCAATCTGGCAAAGGAAATAAACTTCCAGGAAGCTCAGAGAGTCCCAAAGAAGGTGGACCAAAGGAGGAACACACCAAGGGACATCATAATTCCATTATCCAAGATTAAAAATGAGAGAATCCTAGAAGCAGCAAGACAAAAGGAAAGAGTTACCTACCAAGGAGCTCCCATAAGACTAGCAGCTAATTTCTCCAAAGAAACCATTCAGACAAGAAGAGGCTGAAAAGAACTATTCCAAGTCATGAAATGTGGAGGATACCAGCCTGCAGTATTCATCCCTGCTGCGGATGCTCGTCGAAACATGAGAAAAACATACACAGGGACAATCGAGTCCTGTGGAAAATTAGGGATGAAACAGCCACTCTCTCTAGTGGAGAGTGCCCCGAGCCCCCACCTCAGTAGGTTTTTATTAAGAATACAGACACAGTTTATGGATTCCAGTCTGGCAGGGAAGATCAAAGAGAATAGGTAATTTTCAAAGGGTCTGACAGAACTCCTGCTGGATTTCTGGGCAAAGTTTGGGGTTTTATCACTACATGGCCTAAAAGGCTAGTCTCGTTTCCTGCCTGTGCCTTCAAATTCTGAGTCAATAGCATCCTCCAGCAAGCAGATCTCACAGGATCTTGCATATTCTATGTCCCAGGCCTGATTACCCCAGGGGTCCACTGACTCTAGTCTGGACTACACCTCCCCTGTTATTTCTGCAGGTCTGAGTCAACAGAGGAGACAAAGGCAGCCAGGAGATTTGGAATTCTCACAGCTAAGAACAAGGACTCAGGCTTTGACAAAGCTGAGGGGGCAGAGGTTGATGTCCATCACTCCTTCATTTCCACAGACCCGAGTCTATTCCCTGAGGCCTCCATGTGATCATGCCTGTCTTAGGTGATTTCCACCATGGGAAATCTTACCCATCATTGGCTAACTGATCAAGCATAGGAGGCCAGGCAAAGAACAGGCAGCATTCATGCCATGGAAATAAGTTTTGTCTCCTTAGTGGCTCCTGGTTCAGAGGTCTCTTACTCAGCCTTAGTCATGGGGGGTTACAGTTTCCTGAGACCAAGCAGGGCGGACTCCAACAATGAAAGACAAGGACCTACACACAAGATTACTCTATCCATCAAAGCTCTCATTTAGAATGGAAGGACAGATATGGTGACTCCCAGATAAGGGCAAAATAAAAGAGTTCATCATTGCCCAGCCCATATTATATGAAATGTCAAAGGGACTTAACTAAGAAAAATAAGACAAATAATATGAACACTAAAATGACAACAAACTCATAGCTATTAACAACTGAACCTTAAAAAGCAAATAAAAGCAAACAATTAGAATAGGAACACAATCACAGAAATGTAAATCACATGGAGGTTATCAGCAGGGAAGTAGGAAGGGCATAGAAGGGGAAACACACAGAGAATAAGTAGCATAAATGGTAGGTATAAAATAGGCAAGAGGAAGTTAAGAAAAGTATAGGAAATGTAGAAGCCAAAGAACCAATATGTATGACACATGGACTTGAACTAAAGGGGTGGAATGCAGGTGGAAGGGGCTGTGCAGGGTGTAGGGGAATAAAGGGTGGAAAATGGGACAACCATAACAGAATTATCAATAAAATATATTTTTTAAAAAAGAAGGGAAAATTAGTGAGTGCCCTCAAAGGATGTAATGCAGAGAAGACTTCATTTCTCCCCAGAGCAATTTCTTAGTTTGGGGCAGGTGTTCTCAGTGTGGCCCACAGAAGACAGAGCCTTCCTGTGATCACTTTGAACAGTAGACACTGAGATACAGGGATTATCACAGCGATGTCCAGTGTGGTGACAAATGCAAGAAAGGACATTTCACATGAAGTAGTTGGGAACTCTGTTCATAGTGCGAATATCAAGCACAAAATGAGTTAATATTTCAAATTAAGTGGGAGTCAAAATCGACTTAAGGGTTTAGGTGTTCACTCAAAAAAATATGTCCTCTATGGTTCTTACACACTGGTAAAGATTTTTTTGAGAACAACCAAACTTCTCAGATTTTGGTACAAATTATAAATCTTCTGCCTTCTTTTTGCAGAAAAAAAGTATTCCTTATTCTTTTTCTATAAAAATAGGAAATGCCTTTTATTGCTAAGTGGAAAGATGGGCAAAGTCCTTGAAATAAAGATTTAAGAGGAGTCTTATTTATTGTGCATCATTCTCTTCAAATCACACACATGTAACAGCTTTTAAACCATAGTCTGTTGTAGAAATTACTTCATTAAATACAATATAGTCATTTCTTTTTAAAAGTACATAAGTAAATAAGTAATTTTTAGCCATGACACAGGTACAAAAGTGCAAAAAGCATTAATTTATAACTATTGGAATAAATTGAATTTATTCATTCATATACCAAAATTTTATTAATATTTAGAGGACAATTTTAAGATTTGTATTTGCCTATGGTAATCATTTTGTCCCAGAGCTGGAAGATGGTGTGCTCCTTAGGTAAGTGAATGTTTGAGACACTCTTATGAAAAATCTTTCTGCCCTGGCTGGTGTAGCTCACTGCATTGAGTGCTGGCCTGTGAAATAAAGGGTGGCTTCTTTCATTCCCAGTCAGGGCACATGCCAGGTTCCCACTAGTGGGTGTTTGAGAGGTAACCATACATTAATGTGTCCCTCCTCTTCATCCCTCCCTTCCCCTCCCTCTCTAAAAAATAATCAAATCTTGAACAAAATCTTTGTTCTCCCCTTTCTCTTTTGGTTTGTTTAGAATTAGGCAGTACAGACTGTGTTTATATCCTGGTTTACCTCAAGAAGGTGTTGAATATGCTGAGAAATCTTTTAAAAATACTATTAGGAATGGGTCACCCTGCTCCCATCACCCAGAGAAAGAACTGCTGAACTTGAGCTTGCTCACCTCATTCACATGGGTGCACTGCTCACATCAGAACCACTGATGTGCTCACAGCATGTTGGTTTCAACCAGTCTCTGGGGGCTGGGCACTTGGTCTACTGGTAAGTCAATTATTGTAACTGGCTATTTTTTTCAAAAGGAAAGCCACATCTCTTTTTTTGCCACATCACGTCTCTCCATGGATTCACCAATTTTTATTTTGTTCCCAAAAGACTGGACTTCAACTGCACCAGCAGAGGCAACATGCTGCAGTTCAGAGAACACACACTCTGTGTTCAGGCAGATGTGCTCAAATTCCATCATTGAAGCTCCACTCTGTCTAATCAGACCAGCAAGAAAAGCTGCCCAATCCTTTAAAACCAACAGGTTTCTCAGGGCTCTGTAACTGAGGGGGCCTCTGTGAAAAAGAAAACCCAGAGCTAAACAGGTGCTGAGCTAAGGTTGTTCTCCCTATTATTCACTCAAGGTGAAACTTTCTTTTCTTAAAATTTTTAAAATTACACTTGACATTCAATATTCTATTAGTTTTAGGTGTACAGTGTAATGGTAAGACATTGATAAAACTTATGAACTGATTCCCTCACAACTCTGGGACCAAACCTGTCAGCACACACAGGTATTACAATATTACTGCCCATACAGGCCATGTTCTACTGTGTATTCCTGTGACTATTTTACTATCCAATAGTTTGTTTTTTTAATGTCTCACCTCTACTGGTGTCAATGTCCCTGTCCCCACTGGCTACTGCAAAACACTCACATGTCCTGCCTGGGAGTGCAGAGCAATCCTTGGTGTACCCCCAGTGAATTCAGGTGTGTCACCCACCAGCCAAACAAGCATTGGCTGCCACACTCCTTGATGTCCTTTGTTAGCCCACCTCCCAACCCCAAGAACCACATCTAACCCCAATGCCAGACTAGCTCATGCTGCTCCTGTAATCAGAACTGATCTTTTCTTCTTCAGGGTTCAGATCCTACATGTTTGCCAGGTTAAAACTCATTTATCATATCTGGTTTACCATATACCAGGCATTCAAACCCAAATAACACTCAGTCTCTGCCCCCCAGGAAGTTAGAATCCACTCAAGAGAAACAGACATGCTGTAAATAATTAACTTGGAGAACTGTGGGTTTTACAGACTCAGACTAGAACACAGTTAGCTTTTAGTCCACCCATCCCACTCACTTGCTGTGTGTGTGGTCCTTTGTCCAATTGGCCTTCATCCAAAAATGGAAATATTAGTAGTACAGATTGATAGGGCTGTTGGAAAAACTAAATAAGATAAAGTTTCTGAGGGCATAGCACAGTATCTGGAATACATGAAAAAATGTAGATACTCAGAAAATGAAGGTACTCAAAAAAAGAGCCTGAAATGTGAAAAATGAAAAAAAAAGTTTAATTTTCTGTGCCTCACTACTTCTTTTTAAAAAAGCATACCATGCACATTTGGGGGAGGCAACACATCCCCAAGTACACAGATATCAGCTGCTCTTCCTTCACTCATGGTGGGGGAGGCCTGGTGGTTTTGCTACCTCCAGCTGACCTTCCTGAAATCAGGATTGATACCCAGCTTCCCACCCACCCTCATCTCTGCTCCTGTTCCCTCCCTCAGCCTGGACACATCCTTGGTCACTGTGGCCCACACAAAGATACTGAGAAAAGTATGGCTTTGCTGGGTGTTGGCCCTGTTCTCTCTCAGAGCTGAAAATGACGCTGGGGAGCAGGTTGTTATAAAAACTTCATTACATTTTTTACCTATATCTTATTTTAAAAATTCATAACATGAGAAAAGAAACAATAATCTCACATTAAATATTAGTATCACTCAATACTTTTGAAACACAACAACCACCTTCATACAGAGGATCCCATGATCAAGGGAAGATTCATCAAGTGGGGCTAATAGCAGCATATGAGCTGGGCAGGGCTCCACGAATTCCCATCAACGGCTAGATTTCCATATTGAGAGTTTCAATAAACAATGTTTCATAGCCAACAGGAATCAGAAGGCGTCCTGAGGAGCACCTGGAAGCAGCTTCCCACACACTCTACTGCTTGCAGTTGCACACTTCTTAGCTGCTGATAGCTAAGAGGACATCTGGTGTCTGTGCATCTCATAGTTGCAGAAAGACCAGTGCACAGCTACCACATAGCAGGTTTTAAAGGGGCAGCGTATGTCTCAGACAGCGAGATAAATCTCTGGTTTGTATTTGAGGCCACTAAGGGAAGACATTTTATGTGGCAGGAATGGGAGTAGCCAATTCTGTTGTTGGTGTCACTGTCATCACTGATGTCATTGTCAGATAGCATCAACATTGGAAGTCACCCACTTCCACCCTTCAGACCACCCATGTCTCCTAAGGCTTTTAGAAAACCTGACATTTGCTTTTTTAGAGAGGGAAAGCCTCTGCTGCCCACCATAGAAGACAACATCAACTGCAAGTGTGTAGGTATTTTATAACTTGAGTTTCTCGTGGAATTCACTTGGGAATGAACACATATACTTGCCCTGGTAGGGAGGACCTGCTTTATGGGCTAATAATCTGCCCAGTCACTTAGAAGAACCTGCTGTAGGTTTAATGCTCCACTTTCACAATCATGCAATTCTTAAAGACTTTTGAAAAAAAGAGACTTGCATTGTCACTTGGTACTTACTTTTCCTGGTTCTGCCTGTACGAGTGACTCTAGGTTAAAAAAAAAAATGTTTTGACCTATTGGGACATGACATTTGTAATGGGACCGTCAGAGAGTGGCACTAACACCAGGCAACTTGGAGGAACTGTGAAAGGATAAGGAGAGATTGGGGCTTTTTTTTTCTACTCTATTTTTAAAATCATTACTTTTGTCTAATGAGCAGGACCAATTTCCCACACATCTGTTGCTCAGAGAAGGACGATTCTCCATCTCTGATGTACATCAGATATTCAAATTTAAGGAACTCATGAAGATATTTGGCTCAAATATGAATAATTGCATTAAACTTACACAATAAGATCTACACTAAATTTTGGTCTCTAGAAAATACTGAAGAGACAAAATGGAAATAACTGTGTGTATGTTAATGAATATGAAAGAAAACAACAGAGTCTTCATCTTCTAAGAGGGAAAACCTTGAGTTAGGTAATATTTAAAACTGAAAAACCAGTAAGCAACCTCAAAACAGGTTGTTTAGGTATAAATTCGATTACACTGTGGGGTTTACCATTGTTTGGAGCAGATATCCTTAGGGTGACTGAAAGAAGCCAGAACCTTCCTCTGATCACTCTGAAACAGCACACACACAGGCCCAGAGAGTTCTATGGCCAAGTGTAGTGTCATCACAAATACCAGAAAGAATGTGCAACTGAAGGGAACCAGGGACTGGCTTTGCTCACAGTGTGAATATAAGACACAGGATAATATTGTTGTGTTCCCACCATAATTGGAGTGAAAATATTTTGGGGTTGCAGTTGATCACATCAAAAAATGTGTTCTCTGGGCATAAGAAACTGATTAGGATTTGTCCCAGAAACCCCAAATTCTTGGTTGTTTGTCCAAATGACCAAAGATGGGCACTGACAAGATTTCTCTGGAGTTTTGTTTGTTTGTTGCTAATATCAGGAGCATAGAATTTGAAAATTATATTCCTTAAGTCATGAACCAGAATCATCACTACTTCATAAATGGTCTGCTTTTTTTTAAAGAAAAAAATGACTCATTTATGGTAACTTAAATTTTTACTTATATATTTGGAGGCAGAATGAAAACGGAGCTTCCAGAATAGTCTCCAATAGCAAACTAGAGATTTGCCCTAATAAGAAACTTGTTTCTACTTCTGGGATATGCGCATTGCATTGCTCTCTGTCCATAGACCCCCTTCAGTGTTCTTAGCCCTGAGTATAGCAAAAGCCATCATGCACATCTAACAAACACACTTTCCTCTTCCAGAACACTTACACTGAAATCTTTCAAAGACTAGAAGTTGGATGTAGACATTTTGAAATTCTAACCACACAAACAGGATTCCTGTACCTCCAGGGGCTGAGCCCTATGTCTCAGATGCTTTGCTCCTCTCTGCACAAATGGTCCTTTCTGCATTGGTCTTAGGCCCTAAAAAATTAATAATACTTTTACATACAAAATTTTATTTTTTAAAAATGCTATTTCATTACCACCACACATAAATGGTCCACAAAGGCCAGAATTTAGGCAACTTCCTGCTGCCCACTTGCCTTCCCACACTCCTGCATTCACACAAGTCCTCACCTGCCCTCAGCAGAGAAGGAATAAATAAAATGGCCAAGGGCAGAGCAAATGGTTCTGCTGCCACAGATAGCTCCTGCCTGTTTCTCTCAGTTTTCCAGCTCGTTTTTGGACTCTGTGCTATCACTTATTGGTTTACTGGCTCATGTCAGTCCCACTCACCTTGGATGTCCAGACACACTTCTTTATAACAGGGGGTTGAGTAGTCAGCTGTTTAACAACCTGTTCCTGGTCCCCATGTGTTATTTGGTTCAGATTTAAGTCTGTAGGATGCCCTGGGAAGTGGTGCCTCATAGAAACACACCTCTGTTGGATGAATGAGGTGTGTGCAGCCTGAAGGAATAATGCCTTGTCCATCAGTCCAGTCAGCTGGTCAGTGAAGCACCAGAAGTTCAGGGTGGTCTCTGACTTCTAGTCAACTGTATTACCATAATCAAAACCCAGCAGTCATCAGACTCCTGAGAAAGTTTGTATTATTTTTTGGATATAGCAAGAGGTCTGAAAGCTCTGAGCACAGGGATTCCCATATATTTGTCATGTGACACACAGACCTACCTTATTTCTTTAAGAAACAAGTTGACTAAGAGGTGAAATTCATGATTTCTAATTGAAAAAAATTTGGAGGATTCAAAGGGACCACACAGGGTCATATTCTCTGTACCTGCACAGCAGCAATACTCACACCCAACATCAGAAGCAGCCACTTTGACCCTGAATTTTGTGATTTGCAATTTCCATATTATACTGAATATGAGCATCTTTTTATGCATTTATTGGCCATTTGTGTATCTTGCTTGATAAACTGTTTATTCTAGAACTTTGTTAACTTTAAATAAGGTTATTTGGTTCTATTGTTGTTGTTGAGTTGTTGGAGTACTTTGCATATTTTTCTCATGGGAGAAAAATAGCTGATCATCTAGTGGAGGGTGACAGGTTGGAGTACTGACAGTGAAGAGAAATGGTAAGATTGAAACCATGAATGCAGAAGATGAGCTGAGTTAGTTTAGAGATTTGTGTCAGGAAGAAAGTTGGGGTGAAGATTTGTCAGACTAGAACAAAGGTTGAGATGAAACCTATGGAAGGTAAAGGATGAAGGGCAGTCTTGGGGGTAAAAACCCAATTAAGGGCCAGAGTGCTCAGTCTCCATTTCTGACACCGAAGAAATGTGTGCAGCTGGCTCTCAAAGTATGATCTGGAGAACTAGATTTCATAGAGCCCCTGGGAGTGCTGTAAAATGTCAAATTTAATTCCTGCACAAAATGTGCATCAGCAGAGTAAACAAGTTAGCCACATTGAGGGAATATGTGTGTCAGTGAGTAAATATGACTAGAAATCTGGTGACAGGTAAGGGAGTGACTAAAAGAGTGTGTGTATGAGAGAGTGGGGGTTAAGGTCTGTAATGAATTTGGAGTCAGTGGAGTCTTTTATTTCTTCACTGACTCCTCAGAGTGAGCTTTATGTGATTCCACAGGTAAGAGCTATGTAACAGGTCACTGTACTGGATTGGTTGATGCCAATGGTCTCAGCCACTTGCCCTTGTCTTACCCAGGATGTATCACTCCCATCTGTCATGGATGTTGCTCTTCCCACCTGATCTTAGGTTGTGGGTGTGATAGCATTCAGGTCATAATGAGTAGTTCTAGCTACCTATTCCCATTACAGCCCCCTTTCAGACTCTCCATGTTTCCTGAGTCATAGAGCCAGTCTGCAACTATGGTTCCATTTTTGTAAAAGGCATGGTTTTGCTGCAAACTGAGGACATCAGCATGTAATTGTCTAAGCAATTATCACCAGAGGCTTCCCAAATTACTTTTTATCCTTCTATCATTGATGAGATAAAGGTACAAGTACAGCAACTTGTTCTTCACTCTGGAGGATATGACCAGCATGGCCCAGACTATTGGAGCCATAAAAGCCTCAAAGAGGTGGCAGATCCTTGAATGGTCACAGATGAGAGAGTCCCCACAACTTGTGCTTTGCTGAAATTGCTCATCACTAGAGCTGACTTTATCACCAGTGACACTGTCATCACTGATGTCATAGACTTAGTGATTTGACATGAGCAAGCATTTACTTACAACCTTTGAAGAACAGAAATCTTACTAAGCCATTTAGATAATGTGATATTGTGTTTATCTTTGGTGGTCAAGTGCTAGTGTTTTTGCAAGTGTGCCCCTCAGGCTGGACATGAAATATGCCTGGTGTTTGTCCTCTATTTTATTAAACTCTAAATAAAACCTTTTGAACTTTTAAAATGAACTTGTTGATAAAGTAGAAAGTTTTGAGAAGGCTTGCATTTAGTCAATAAATTCTCAAACATGTGACATATTCTATTGTGGAACTAAACAACTCTAGGAAGTAAGCTGATCCCTGTGACATCAGCCAAGTACAGGACTGTAACTAAAAGACTCTATTTTGTACCCTACATGATGGGGGAGCTCAGGCCAGACATCAGTGTTTTGATTCTTTGTTGTTTTTACAATTCCACATGCCTGTCCTTAGAGTGTTTGGATAAAACTTTGGTAACGGGAAATATAATTGTTCTCTGGTTCTGTTTTTGTCCCTGCCTATTGTGGCCTCTGGGTTATTTGGCTATAATAATTTTAGACCCAACCAGAAGTGGATTGTTGATAAGCAGAGGTATTCATAGAGGGGGGTGTTGAAGGATGAGTTGTGTTTACAGTGAGGATGAGAATGGCAAACCCTGGGATGTTTGAAGTTAAGTATTATGTGGGTTCAAGAGGGAATAGGGTGCCATGATGAAGGGCTTCTAAGAGTTCTAGGATAAGGCTAAAATGTGAGTGAGGGGCTGACATTCCTGCTGAAGGAAAATACATGAAGCTGATGGTATGAAGTGGGGCTGCCATTTATCCAGATTTGGATGGGTATGAGGGGTGAGACACAGTGTTGGGAGAAAGAATAATGTCTTAAAGACTCAGATTAGTTCTGTGACCATGGATGAAGATGAAGTATGGGATATATAGAAGTTCACAGGAGACATGGGACACAGGTCACTAATATGGAACAAGCAGGGATGAAAATGTGCATTCTGAGGAGTGCTAGGAGTCTGGAGAGTAATAAAATGTTCTAGGAAGGGAATAGACTGAACCCAGAATTTGTGTAAAGGGATTTTGTGGATTGGAGTCTGGAAGGTGGTTGGAGTGTGGGATACTCAGACTACAAAAGGGGTTGGAAAGGAGACTAATGTAGGTGGGGAATACAGAGTAGCTTGGTGGTGAAATCAAATCAAAAGGCAGAAGTGTTCATTCTATTTCTGACCCAGTAGAGAAGTGTGTAGCTGGTTTTCAAAGTGTGTCCTGGGGGCCGCAGATATTACATGGGTTAGGAGAACTGTGAAAAGCCATATCTCACCCTTGCACCTGAAGACATCACTCAGCCAAGTCAACAAGATTACCAGGCCCTAGGAAGTTTGTGTGTCAAGGACAAAGTCTGACTAGGAGCCTGGGGACAACCAAGGAAGTGGCTGACAGAGTGTGCAGGTGAGGGGTGGGATAGAGAGCCACAATAAACTTAAAGTGAGTGGATCCTTTCTCTTCCTGTCAGAGTGGACTGTCTGATTCTGCACAGAAGAGCCATGTGACAGGTCACAGTGCTGGAGTGGTCAAGCACAGCCACTTGTTGGTTACTCTAGAGGGTAAGTGCAGCATGTCCCAGACTTTTGGAGCCATGAACATTTCATAGATGTAGCAGATCCCTGAGTGGTCACAGATGTAGGTGTCCCTACAGCTCAAGCTTTGCTTAAACTTCTAATCACTAGAGCTGATGCTGTCACTGCTGTCACTGTCATCATAGATGTCACTGTCTTAGAACATCAATATCAGCAGGCATGTAATTTTATCTTTCAGAGAACATGTCTAAACAATTTTAAAAAACTTGTCACTTAGCACATCTTTATTAGGAAGGCTTCTAGTTTTCACCACTAAGTATGACATTAATTGCAGCTCTGTAGGCTTTTTTATAATGAGTTTGGGGGGGAACTGACTTGTGGTTGTACACATCCATTTCTAGTGCTACTAATGGCCAGCTTCATGGGCTTGCAATCTGTGAAGTCACTTAGAATAGCCAGTGGTAGGTTTAATCTCTGCTTTTGCCATCATAGAATTCTGAATGATTTTCAATAAAGAACCCTGCATTTTCATTTGGTACTCATTTTTCTGGATCTGCTTCTTGGAGTGACAGAGATTAAAAAAAAGGTTTGGGGTATGTAATTTGTAACCTGACCGCCAGAGGGCAATAACAGAACAAGAGAACTTGGAGTAGCTTTAAGGCATGTGGAGGAGCTTTTGGGTTTTTCACACTATTTTTGTCATTACAAGTGTCTGATGAGCAGGTCCACACTTCCCCTACATCTGTAGCTCACAGAAGGATGGTTCCCCATCTCTGATGTACTTCAGTTTTAAATTTTAAAAAAAATCACAGTTAGTTGGCTTGAGTTTGAATATCATTAAACAGACACAATAGTCTACAGTAAATATTTCTCTTTAGAAAAATATTAGAGAGACACAGTAAGAATGTGTGTGTGTGTGTGTGTGTGTGTGTGTGTGTGTGTGTGTGTGTTGGTTATCAGAAAAAAACAGATGAGTCCTCATTTTCAGGAGAGAAGACCTTTAATTAGATAATTCCTAAATGTTATTAAAAATTAAAGAACCTCAAAGAATGTTATTGAGAGATGACTTTGGTTCCATTTGGGGGGCTGTGTTTGTTTGGGTCACACATCTTGAGCATGGCCCAGCCAGGGAAGCCAGAAACTTCCTGTGATCACATTGAACAGCACAGACAAGGACACAGGGCTTATCACAATAGAGTCTGGTGCTATCACAGATGCACCAAAGAACATCCAAGAGGAGGGGCACAGTAACTGGCTTTTCTCACACTGAATATCAGAGTGAGAATAATAACTTCATGTTCTAGGCACAGTAGGAGTTGACATCTCATTGGGGTTGAAGGTGATCACATTAAAAATGCCCCCTTTGGACATTACACAGTGATGAATGTTTCTCTGAGAAAACCAAATGCTGTGGATTTTTGTGCAAATGCCATTAGAAGGACATGGGCATGTTTTTGTGTTAGTTTTCCTTTAATATAAAGAATCACATAATTTAAAAATTATAACCTTCAATTTGTGAACCAGTATCAACACCAGTTTATAAAAGGTCTGCACTTTTTTAGTATAGTATTACTTATTTAAATTAATTTATTTTACTCATACATTTAGAAGCACATTGAGGTTGGAGCCTCCAGAATGATCTTCAAAACTGTACTGAAGATTTGACTCTCAAATGAAACTTGCTGCTACTTCCTGGGAAATGTACACACTGCACTGATCTCCAGGCACAGCCCCTCTGCAGCCTCTGTAGCAACAGTCCAGGACCAACAGCAACATGGCCCTGAGTGCTGGGAGAGGCAAAATACACATCTTACAAAACCAGTTCTATCTTCTAGAATTCTCACATTTGATTTGTTTACAGAGATTTGGGGGACTGCTGTGTTCAGAGTCTGAGTTATCTGTGTGTTTTCAAACAGGTTAAACAGCAAATGGAAGCAACCACTGACCAGCAGAGACCACGAATGCTACAGCTGCTCATTATATGAGAAAACATACACACAGACTACTGAGTCCTCTGGAGGAATAGGAATGGCATGGCCACTCTCTCTAGTGGAGAGCACCCTATTTTCCCACCCAAACAGACTTTTATTAAGAATGCAGATAGAGTTTGTTGGTTACAGTCTGGCAGGGAAGATCAAAAGGAATAGAGAACTTTCAAAGGGCTGGCAGAGCTCACGCTGAGATTTTGGGGTTTAATCATTTAAAAGGTTACAGGACCTAAAAAGCTAGTTTTGTCTCCTGCCTGTGCCTTGATATTTTAATTCAAGAGCATCCTGCAGCAAGCAGGTCTCACAGGATCTTGTCTGGACTGCACTGCCTCTGTTGGTTCTGCAGGCCTGAGTCGGGCAGAGGAGACAAAGGCAGTGGGAGACTTGGATTTCTCACAGCCAGAACAAGGACTCAGGCTTTGTCAAAGCTGAGGGGGCAGGGGCTGATGTCGATCACCCCCTCATTTTCACAGCCCCCTGGCTCTCTTCCCTGGGGCCTCCACATGATCATGCCTATCTTAGGCAATTCCCCTCTTGGGAAATCTTACCCATCATTGGCTAACTGACCGAGCACTGGGGACCAGGCAAGGAGCAGAAGCAGCACTCCTGCCAGGGAGATAAGCTTGTCTCCTTAGTGGTTCCTGGTCCTGAGGTGTCTCACTCAGCCTTAGCCAGCAGGGGCTACAGCTTCCTGAGACCAGGTCAGGTGGACCCCAACAGCAAATGAGTTAAGCCATTTGGGGGTATCTATTTTCATCATTATGGGGGCACCTCTAATGTATCATGTGCACAGCCAAGGTCTACATTCTCCCACACTGTCAACCTGATCCTCTCAGACTTTTTCCCCTTTCAGTCAAGGTCAGCTCCATCCTTTCTATGCTCAGCTCTAAAATCTTCACATTATTGGTGATGCCTCTCTTGCTCACAGTAATATGTACCCTGAAACACACCTGAACTCTCTTTCCAACGTGTAGATAAAACCTCAACACTAAGTTCTAAGCTGACATTGCTTCTATATGAGGTAATGTAATAGTGACTTCACTGTAAGTGAGTTGGGAGGGTGAAGCTTCCTAACTTCAAGAGACTATTGAACTCCCATCTTATGTTCTATAGAAAAACCTGCATCAGAACAAACTATGTGGTGAATGTCACTTCCACTTCATTTCAGTACCAAATCAGGACAAAGCACATTGCAGAAGCCCTGTTGAAGGGTCAAGAATACTCCTCTTCATTTGATATGACATTTGAACAATAACAACAACAAAAAGGTGAGTGCATGGAGTTATTAATGCACACCCTCTTGGGAGATGAAATCTTGGCTCTGTTCAAGGACCCTCAGCTATTTTGCCCCAGTGACTACAACGCTCAGAACTGACACCTCTTTATAAAATGTAGGAACTGATGGAGATGCAAACTGAGACTTGGTTGGAAGGGATTTAGCTGTGGGTTCCTCCACTGTGAAGAAAGCATTTTTGTTATGATCTGGAGTACAAATGTTCCCTCAGAGTCAGGAACCCATACAAGGGTTCTTTCTGAAGCTAGGTCACTGACATCTATTTTTTATACTACTCCATTAAAAATGTAATTGCAATCTGATAATTGATGATCCTTTATCTGTTCTTTGGAAACATACAGAAGGCTTCTTGAAAGCTTCTTGCCAGTGTTAAGAACCAGAGAGTATCTGTCTCAAAATTCTGGTCCCATACCTTAGAATTTTAATCTTCCTGTTGTTCAGTAGAGACATACCTTTGTTGGGGACCTTTACAGCCAAAACATAAAAGGACTTCCCATCAGAATTTTATGAAAAGTTTGCTTTGTTTCTGTGTAAAGTCAATTAGCAAACCCACATTCCCATGGTCCCTTCTCTTCTAAAATCTCTCCAGCCTTTGTCTCAGGTGAGTTTTGTTCTGTTTCCCTGCCTTATTTCATGGTCTTTAATAAACTTTCTCTCTTCTTTTGAAACTTATTGAATGTATGTTTTAATTTAACATAACCACCCTGTAACTAGCTAATCATGTGGTCTTATTCAAAATCTCTATCCTTAACATAGTTTTAAATATTTTAAATTTTCCTTATTTGGCTAATTTAAAAAAAATGTCCAATAGTCTTGCCTCTGTTTTACTTGATGTCCACAGTAGGAGATGACCTGCCTTCAAAGATGCCCCTGGGTCCCCAGGTTGTCTCAAATTGGCCTTTGCTCAGAATTCTAGAAGATGTAACAGCAAGAAATGTCTCATTTCAAAAGCACCTTGACCATCAACAGTGTACTCATTCCACATATATTTCCCTGCATCACCCTGAATCAAGATCACAGAGATTATAGAAGATATTCTGACATTAATCTCAGCAACTCTAGTAAACTTGCAGGTCTCTGTGACGTCAGCCTCCCACAGGCATGTACTGCATGAGCCTCTCTCAAGCCCTCTTTGACTTGCAGCTCAGGGCAGACATCACTGTCCTCATTCTTTGTTTTCTTTGTTCTTTTTGCAATTTCCATATGCCTGTCCTTAAGGAGACTACAACCAGAATTAGGAAATGGGAAATAAATCTCTGCATTGTTTCTATTCATTTTCTGCTCCCTGTGACCTCTGGTGTGTTGGACTGAGATCCTTGGGGACCTATCTGGAGGTGGATTGTGTGTAAGCAGAGGTGACACAGAGCAAAATCATGGAGGAATGGAGTCTGCCGAGAGTCACATGAGAAATTGTAAAGTCTGGGAGGTGAGAGGGTGTAAGGCATTTATGTTTCAAGGGACCCTAACGGTGCCATGTGGGTGGGTTTGTTTTAGAGGCTCAGGATGAATCTGAATCAAGTGAGTGACAGTCTCCTTTACCTGTTGAGGGAAGAGCCACTGAAGCTCCTACAGAGAAGTTAGGATGCCTTTCTCCCAGACGAGGATGTGCATGAATCTAAGACACAGAGTTGGGAAAAAAATTAATCTTTTGAAAACTCAGAGCATTTTCCTGACACTAGGACAAATGGGAGCACCAGATATACAAGCTGGCAGAGATCATGAGACAGGGTGTTGGGACAAAAATGAAGATGTGGCAAAGACAAAATTAAGGTTGGTACTTTCCACAAATTAGGGTATGGGATAATGGGAGCAATCTCCCAATGGGTATAGTGTTGTATGTGATTGAAATATTTCAGTATTCGATAGACATGATGGCTATAAAACATGTGACTACAGTAATGACACTGAATTGCTCACTTCATAATGATTAAAAATAATGTGTAAATTTTACCTCATAACATAATTATGTGGAATTAAGAAGCCAGATTAAAAAGAAAACATACTACATGATCTTATTTAAATAAAACTTCAGAAAATGTAAATTTATCTATTGAGAAAGAGAGAAAATATTTAATTACTGCCAACTCTAGTGGTTGGGTGGGGAACAAAGAAAGAGATTTCAAAGGCAAGTGAGAAACTTTTCAGTGAAATTAATATATTTGGAGAGTGTAGGCATGCCAACACTCATCAGATTATAAACTTTACATATTTGTGGTTTATTCCCTATCACTTCTACATCAATCAATCTGTAGTCAGTGCTTAATGTCCTGAGTTGCTTGTGTTGTCAGGAGGTGGATGTATTGTTTTCCTGTAACTGCTCTTCTCAAGTGGGTAAACCTGAAATGGATATTCACAGGAGTGCAATAATGACAATAATGGCCATTTTTCAGCACTGACTGCGCACAGGGTACCTCGATTTTATTAGCTTTCTTAACCACCAAAATGAGTCAGTAAAATTCATTACTTCACTAAATGTTCCTGCTTCCTGTCCTTTGCATATGCTGTGTCCTTTGCCTGAGCCTCTTATTCCTGCCTCCTCATGAGCTCTATGTTTTTCTGGGCTCATTCTCTGTCAAATGCTTTCCTTTAAAAAAAGATTTAACTGGTTGTTCTTGTAGTTTAGAATTTTGGTTATGTGAGGTCATAATGCACCATATTTTAATCTTTTGACCATTATCATATATGCAGTTTTTTACTCATTTATCAAAGGACACCGACCTTCTGCTCACCATCTCCCTGACACTCTTCTAATCATTAGAAAAAAAAATGACAAAATCTCAGTCCTCATAGACCTGTTATGCCAGTGGAGGAGTCACACAATAATCCAAACAACAGTGACAACAATAATGTATGATAGTATGTTACAATAAAGTAAAGTATACTTGGGGCGACTTCCAATATGTTGGCTCAGCACAAAGGATGTGAACTGACTGGAGCAGAGATATCAGAAGATGAGAGCAGATGGAGGCAGAAATGAAGAATCCATCAGCCAATAATTTGGCTTTCCTCTGAATAAAGTGGGGAGCCATTGGAAGGTTGAAAGAAAAAAGATGTTATTAATTTGTTGTTACTGAAGGAAACCAACACTTTGCCTTCTTGAAATTTTGGTTTAGAATATTGATTTTAATCTGTTAAGAAACAAACTCAGGGGAGAATGGGAAGGGTTTACAGGAACAAATATAAAGGACACATGGACAAAACCTAGGAAGAGGTGGAAATGGGACGGACGTGGGAAGAGATGGGTGGTGGGCTGGGATTTAACTAAAAAATAAAAAACTGTATTTGAACAATGATTAAAATTAAAAAAAAAAAACTCAGAAAAAAAAAATGTTGATCCTCTCCACATTCTTCCCAAGAGTTCAGATAGAAAATGTGCTTCAGGAGAAAAATCAGGATGTTCACTTTGGACTAATTCATGGCATATGGTAAGTAAAAGGGCTTCAGAAAGTACCTCTTGGCTAGGTACCTGTTGGCTAGGTACCTATGTCCCACTGAATCTCGGTTGCCCAGAAAATAATTTGCTTGCCATGTAAGATCTTCCCTTCTCAATGACATGAAAAGCACTTTTCTACCTTCTGAAATATAAGACTAATTGTCCCTTTTTTCTCTTTGAACAAAATATTTTATAGCCTAATGTTAACTCATTGTCATGGGAATTTTTTTGGTATGTGAATTCTCAATGATCAGTTATTAAAAACTGTATTTCCTTCTGCTAATCGGCCTCTGTTAATTTGATGATTAGTGTAGCTGGAAAACAACTTAGAAGTTGGGAGGGACAATATTACTATTTTTTAGCCTCCTCATTAGCCAGAATTTGTGAGGCTGCTGGGTTGCAAGCAGGGAGTTTGATTAGAAAACAAGTATTGTCATCCAGGTAACAAGTGTTGATAGTTGGAGCAGTATGAAGGAAAAGTGTCCATTTCTGGATTTGTTCTGAGCATTGAATGTAAGAATTTTCTGAAGAAATTGATATGAGGTGTATTAAAAAGTGAGGAGTGGCAAAAATACCAAGAGATTAAGAAAAATTCTCCAGGAGCCCATTCAGGCCAATGATTTGCCTAGGCTTACAAATCCTGAAGCATCCTGAAGTGCCTTTGATATTAGTCATCTAATAAATACTTGGACATCAGCAATCATATCCAGTTTGTCTCTTTCCATGTCTTCATTGCTTCAGACATTGCCTCAGATTTATAGAATCTACAAATGAACAAGTGATGAAGAATCAAAATGTCTCCTGGACACTCACACACAGCATTTCTTATTGACTAGAAAATGCAGCAATACCACCAATCACCATGACTGCAGGGGCCCTTATAAGCCCATTTGTTATTGGAAGTGACATCGGGACCTTTCTTGAGGCTTTCTGCTGTACTTATTTTTGTCACTAAATTCTGTTGAACATAAATGTAATTGAATGATGTTGAAACTGAGCAGGCACCACTCTGTGAGACTTCCTGGTCCCAATTTCTCAACAATAAAAATGGGACTGGAGCCTTTCAGGCTGCAACAAGCTCAGCAAATGTTAATTGAAACAGGGACATGTAAAAACACAACAAAAAATGGTTTAAGCAGTAATCAATGATAGCATAAACACTAGTCTGGATCACAGGACTCCTGGGTCTTCCTGAACAGCTGTGGATAAGATGAGAACACAGGTGTGGAATTGCTCTCCAGATATTAAAATCCTCACAAGAGGGAAGTTGTGAACACCACAGCAGAGAACATTTTTCCTAGAAGATTCAAATTTATCTTTTGAATTTTCTCTCCAATAAGGAGTCAAAAGTTGATACACTTAGACTGACAAAACAGTGTTTCAGTATTTTATCTTCTTTGGTAATAATTTATGGAATCAGAGACTTTAATTAAATGATTAGGTGTGAAGAAACTGAGCTTTCAGTGAGACTTGTTAAACCAGTGTTAAGAGTCGTGTCTCTCTGTGAAGGAAGGCAGACTTGCCACCCCAGATTAGCCTTTTAGGATATTGATTTTGATCTTGTTATTGGGAAACAGAAGGCTCAGAAGAAAACCCTTTGAACTTCCCTCTTAACTTGCTAGGAAGTCTTTAGGTGGAGGACCAGTTCAAGAAGGAACACTCACATTGATCTGCCAAGGAAATATTTATTTATAGTTCATTTGCTTTGGAAAATCCATGAAAATGGCTTTTTGTCTTATGAAGCCTCAAAACACAGTGGTTTTTGTTCTTTACCTTCAGAATAGCATATGAATCTTAATTACCCAATTCTTCTTTGGGTCTGCATTTCTTCACTTCAGAACACTCAGTAGTATAATAGACTTTGTACATTGTCTCCTGTTAATCTGCCTCTGTTAATTTGATTATTAGTTTAGCTAGGGAAAGATGAGAGGAAAAAATTTCTTTTGCATCCAGAGCTGGCTCTCATGATTTCTACTTGAAGAATAAATGGGAACCTGACTGTTGAGGCTCAGTTAGTTGGTTGTTCTTCCTCCAAGCAAGAAGGTGTTGCTGGCTTAATTAGAAGTCAAGGCACATCCCTGTGTTCCAAATAGGGACCCCTGTCATGTCATGGTCCACATGAGAGGCAACTGATGGATGTTTCTCTCTCACATCAACATTTCTCTCTCTCTCTTTCTACATCTCTTCTGCTTCCTAAAAATAAACAAATAAACCAGAAAATAAATGAATAAGTAAAATTTAATAAAAATAAAAGGTAAAAGAAAGTCAACCTGGCATTTTGGGTAAAAAAGAGCAATCTTTTCAGGAAAACAGGTTGCAAGAGGTACATTGCTCAACATCAGAGTAGGACACATCCTGCTAAACACAAGGTGGAGAGACCTGTTTTCTGCTCTTAAGTTAACTTCACCAACACAGTCTCAAAACTACAAGCAGTAGTTTGTGTTGTCTGAAAGCAGGAAGAATCATGACTCTAATAACAAATGACCCTCAAACAGAATGAGGCCAGGGGAGAAATAAGTCAGATTTAAATGATCAGCCCTGGCTGGTATGGCTCAATGGATTGAGTTCAGACTGCTAAGCAAAGTGTCACAGGTCCAATCCCAGTCAGGGCATATGTGTGGGTTGTGCCCCAGATCCCTAGTATGAGGCAAGCAAGAGGCAATCACACATTATTTTTTCTCTCCCTCTCTTCCTCCCTCCCTTTCCTTCTCTCTAAAAGTAAATAAATAAAATCTTTTCAAAAATGCTCTAAGTTTTCTTTAAAAAAACATATAATAACTGAGCAATTCTTAGAGGACATGACTTTGAAGTCCCTAATAATGATTTTTTCTCTTCTTTCTCTTAAAAGACCTTAAATTTAAGTTACTGGGCAGTTCTAGTTTTACAGCATTAGCTGCCCATTCTCCTTTCAACATTTCCTCTGAAATACTCCAACATTCTTTTTTCCTTTCACTACCACGTGCTGTCAATGTTTTAGCTCTTTAATCATCAGACAAATAGCTCCACTTCAGGGTAGACAACAGTGTGTGGAGGTTTACAGGCCTGTACTTCCATTCCTCCTGGGAGGGTGCACACTGCCTCAGGCCTTGCTCTGTGGAAACAGTAAAAGGAAAATAGTAAATTCAGCTTCTTAAACTGTGGGCGGTCTTAGGAAGAGAGGGGAGTGAACATAAAATCTCAAATTCCCTGAGCATCGGATATGGGCAGATTGTATACAGTCAGTCACTTCTAGCCTCACACCAACCAGGGTTTTTTTCATAAGATATATGGGTTTTTATCTTCCATCAACAACCAATTCTCCCATGCCATGCCCTACAATTCCATGTTGTTCTGACACTGAGTACCCGGAGTGCATGCAGACCCTGCAGATTCAAGGCTCAGTTACACAAGACTGCCATTACTGCCGATGCCAATTGCAAGTGGGGTGCCCAGGTTACTCACATTCCTGTATAATCAACTACAAATTTGGCAATTTTCATTACTCCCTCATGTGTTATAAATCTATAGGAAGACACACAGAATGTAGAAAAGGCTTTACTTACTATTAATGGTTTATTTTAAGGGCATAAGTCAGGAATAGCTGCATGGGAGACACAGACTGGGGTAGACACTAGGTGATAGTAATGAAGCCTCATTTTTCCTGCATTCCACCCCCTCTCAGAACCTCTCTGATCTTTACATTGAGGCTATGGTTTGTTTGTTTGTTTGTTTGTTTGGGGGTTCCTTATGTTGGTATGTTTAATTAAATATTTGGCCATTTTTTACTTTTTTTTAGCTACTCTTCCTTTCAAAGATTTTGTAGGATTGGGATATATGGATAAAAGAAAAGACACATACTAACCCTGAAAACCTCAGTGGAGGCCTGTATTGTAAACCTTATGAACCCAGAGACCTAAAGTAACCACACAGACTGATCTGAAATGAAAACTCAGTAACTGAAAATGAATCGAGGCAGGTAGTTATGTTTTAGTCTGAGTTCTGTTATTAAAAAATGTCCATCTTCATGTTCTCTGGTGTCTTTTGCATCTCTGATGATATAACTCTAAATTGTCAGAATTATATCTTTCCTTCTGTGCTCTCACTGCATCAGAACAGAGAGAAAAAGACGTTTTTCACTGTTATTCTTATCATATTAATTATCTGCTACTATCCTGTACCCATCAATGTGAAACTTTATCTATTTGTTCTAATTTCTGTCCCATCCCAGATTTCACTTACTTTCCTCCCCCCAGCTCTCTAATGCATCACCAATAAATTTTTCTAACCCCTCTGTTTTCCCCTTTGATTGTAATGTATAAAAGAAGGTGGAAAATTGCCATTTTCTGCAGTATTTTTTCAATTTGTTGAGATATTGTTTACTGTTTCAAAGTAACTTCTAAAATTTCTCTACATGTTTAAACATTTCTTACTTTGACATTTACTTGGCACAGTGTGGCAAGATTTCAGACAAGCCCATCCAGGGTCATGTTGGTAGGTACCAGCAGGGGACCCACTGTTCTCCACCAACTCCTGGAATTGTATCAAGTGAGCTTGTGGAAGTTTTTCTCAGAATTCTGGATCTCCCTGTTTTTAAGGTAAAAGGCTGGAATTTATTTGAGCTATTGTTTTAAATCCTCCATGTGAACCTACATGTGGAGAGTTCAGGGAAACCAGGTTAACAATGAGTTGAAAACTCAGACAAAAGAAAAAGAATGGGTGCTACTTTTTATTCAAACTTTATTATATTTTTCTATCACCATTTAACCCCCTTAAACCCTCAACTCCCAGCAATCACTACACTGTTGCCAATGTCTGTGAGCCTTTTCCTTTTTGCTCAATCCCTCCATCCCCTAAACTCACTGCCCCCCACCCAACTGCCTGTCATCTGTTCTCCATCTATGAGTCTGTTTCTGTTTGGCTTGTTACTTCCAGTTATTCGTTAAATTCCACATAAGGGTGAAGTCATATGATATTTTTCTTTCTTATATAGGAAACTTTCTTATGAAACCCTTACTGTCCTCCTCACCCATGCAAACTTAGGTGATAATGAAATTTGCAGCATTCTGTTCTTACAGACTGGTACCCAAATACACCTTGGGTTTATAGTTCCCAAGTGTACAATTAGCAAAGATCACACTAAGATTAATGAATAATGAATAACAGGTGAGTCATAGTAAATAACACTCCACCTCAAGGTCAGATGATTAAAACTGGATTAGTGCATAGTGTGCCCTTCAACTGTAAGTAAATGTAATACAACATGTGAAATACAGATCATGAAAGCTTGTAGGTTCAAAATGATCCAGAGTGTTTTTCTTATAAAGGCCTGTGGCACGGACTGCCTCCCGTTTACCTGCTTTTGTGTTTTGAGAAAATTCGTCTTTGACTTCCATCCAAAGTGAAGGTCTTGCTGCGTCACCAATGGTTTATTGTTCAGGAAGACAAAGGCTACTACTAAGACTTTCTAAGATTCCCTTCCTAGCACTTTAGACAATATTATCTAACTAGGAGATTGGTCACCTATGTGTCCTGTAGGTTGATTAGTAATCAAAAAGGTCAGCATGGACAAAAAAGGGACCACATACTAAACCTGACAAGCTCAGTGGAGGCCTGTATGGTGGGACTTACAAACTCAAAGCCCTGAGGTGACCACGGAGGATGATCTGAAGTTAAAATTTTTTTACCAAAATGAGTCATGGTGGGTAGTCATGTCCCAGGCTGGTATCTTTCCTGACAAAGCTCAGTCTTTACTTTAACTGAGGGTGTTTATTGTCTTTTTCCTGTAGCATAACTTACCTTTAAAATGTCAAGGTAATTTTATTTTTCTGAGACCCCTCCCTGGACCACAGCAGAGACCACATACCTTCTCATTTCTATTGTTATTGTGTTAAATATTTTTAAAGTAAATCAATAAATTTATTTTTATTTTTATTATTATATTGTTTTATTTTAATTCCTGTTCAAGTCTACTTTTCTGCCTTTTACTTCCATTCCAGCCCACCCCCCAGGGGCCCTCTCCACTTCCCTCTGATTTCCAACACCCCTTTGTTTTTGTCCATGTGTCCTTTATACTTGTTACTGCAAACCCTTTCCCCTGAAAGTCCCTACTTTCTCCCCTCTGGTCACTGTCAGCCTGTTCTCTATTTCAGTGTTAATTCTTTACTGCTGCCTTTACTGTACCAACCAACCTAACAAATGTATGTGTCCATTTGTTCTACTTTTTACCCAGTCACAGAGATTTCTGCATTTTGCTTTCTCTCAACTCCTTAATCTATTGCCAATGGTTTTCATGTAACCCCTTAGGCCCCTGAATATTACAATCCTGTATAAAATATGCTGCAAAATTGCCGTTCTTCAGAACATTATCTCAATGCATTGAGACGTTTGTTCCTCACAATCATCATTATGTTTGGATCAAGTAGACTCACAAAATTACTCTTCAGGTTGAAACATCTTACATTAACAGCAGAAAATTCCAAGCTTTTTGGTAGAACTTGGGTCTTTCTGACCTGCTCTAACTGCAACTATCCAAAGGCCTGCCAAGAGTTGCCTCATCACAATAAGAGACAATCTTATCACCGTCATTCCTCAGATAATTTCAAATGATTTTGTTTCTCTTTTCCGAAATCTAAGAAAGAAGATCAAGCATTTTTCTCTGATATCACATGAGAGACAGTTGAAGCTTCTTGGGTAAGGTCATACCCAGAATGGCACAGCCGGCAAGTAGACTCAGATATTCTGTGTATTTTCCATTGTCACTAGGCATGTACTATTAATCTTTTTTTTTTCTTTTTGCTTTCTTTTTATATCAGAGGGACTGAAAGTTTAAACATAATCTTTCCCCTACTTCCAGTGATTGAGAATCCAGATGTGAACTAAATTCAGCGTCTGAAGTACATTAGTTCATAATTTGGAAGCTGGATGGGAGAAGGACCATTATTTCTGCTGTTGTGTTGACTGATGCGTTGGCTGTGGCAGACACGGCTTTGTGTGAAGAAGCAGGTGTTTGTTTACCTCTGGGTGGGGCTGTAGCAGTGCAACCTCCAGACCAGACTTCCAGTGGCAACTTCCTAACTTCCATTCTTCTAGCTATTCATGGTTTTACAAGCACCATTCTTTGTAACAAAGACTGTTCTACAATCATATTCATGACAGATTTATTTTAATAGTTCTAAATGGTAAACAACACAAATGTCCATAAAGGGGTGAATAGATAAAATGAATGTATTCCTGGAGTAAGATATAACTGAAGAATAAAAAGAAAGAATTATGTCAAAATAATTTTGTTGTATCAAGGATCCAACCTCAGCATAAATTTATATACTTCATAATAAAAATTTATAATAAAAAACAGTCGATGAGAATTTCCTTAACTCTAAAAAAGGAGGTGGAGAGGAGAAGAAAAAATAAATTACAAGAGGGCATGAGAGACTTTAATAGTAAGGGACATGGTCTTTATTTTCATTGTACAACTTCTCCAGTGCATGCATCTGAAAACACTAAATAAATTGCATACTTTCTATAAGTTAAGATTGTGATATTCAACTACAAGTCAATAAATATGTTAAAATTATCCATACATAAATTAAAAATCGCCTAAGGTATAAGTTGAATGTAAAATCCAAAACCAAACAGAGAAATACCTAACAGTAACATGACATTTTCTTGACCATTTTTTCTGTGTGTCCAGCAGGGGCAGGGGAATTAATCTGCAGGCTGAAGCCTTTCTGGACATTGCTGATCTTCCTGAATCAGCAGCAGCCACAGTCCATCAGAAAACAGCCTCACCAGTATCAATCATTTCACAGTCTCCCTAACTGGTCCAGCTCCCCACGTGGACTGTGTCCACTCCTCCCTCCAGCCAAGGGCCAACCCACCAAAGGTCAGTCCTGTCCAGGCAACTCTTTTTTTTTTTAACACACTTTGTTTATCAAGGAAAAAATGGCTACTAACTCTTCAGGTATTATCCAAGAGTCTTTTCTCAGAAGTGGTCTCTGTGATCCTCAGACCAGGTGAGACTGATGTAAATGTAAATGATCCAGAAGTTTCCTTTACGGCCCTTCACTTGTTTATGGATAATTTTTTAGAGCCATGATTTATCTGAAAGCTGGTTGTTATTTCAAGATAAAGTCGATGAGCACAGGGCCCACATATGTCTTACTCTCTTTTGAGTTTTCAAGATCTAGCGAAGAGCCAGACACATGACATACGCTCTGTAAACTCTTGTTGAGTCATTAAGGGAAACTGCACAATGGAAGCCTGTCACTCTGTGTGACACTTGTCATCACATTATGTTTCTTAAAAACTGAAATACTTGGTGTCAGCATGAGAGGAGGCCACCACCCCCTTGGGGACATCCTCAGATCAGGCTCATACTCCTCACCCTTCAGGAGGGATGAAAGGAACCTCCTAACAGTGACAGATGGGTATGCATATTATCCCTCCAAAATCTCAGCCCTCCACAGGCCCACCTTCTGGGCTATGTCTCATCACCCAGGGCTTGGGATTTTCCTGGTTTCACAGATAGCTTCTAGTCACCTGACAGAAACTCAGGATCCTCGACCCTTGGAAGAGTTACTTGCAGGGGAAGAAAGAGCATATTGTGACCTTATAGGAATCAGGGTAGCCTTTTCATTCTCAAAATTCTTGGTCTGTGGGACACCTGCCTGTTCTTTGTGAAGACATCAGTCAGGTCATGATGTCCTGGGGAACAAGGGAAACTTTCTGTGTAGAATGGGACAGGAGAACCGAACATCTGTGGTTGCTTCTATCTCAGAGGTACTGAGGTTTCTACAAGAACCTCTCTTTCCCTAACAAAACAATACACAGGGCCCTGGTTGAGTATTTACATGGAGATGCTCTAGCTCCTACGCCCTGTGGGCAGACAGAGAGATGGAAATGACTCATATGCAGCATCTCAATGTAGTGATGGAGGATCCACTGGCCATTTTTGGGATCAAACTTCCAGGTCAGCACCCTCTCCAACCCTCAAGAGAACCTTCAATAGGATTTTCTGCTGAACATTTGAAAACAGAAAGCTCTGTCTGAAGCAGCATATTCCCCTGGTGGGACAGTTCTCCCAACCCTGAACTCACAGTACTCTCAATAATGTCTGCCTTTTCACTGGGCTCACCTTGCACTGATCAGGGTCCCTGGAAATCCCCTGACATCAGCTGCAGTTCTACTATGTTGAGGGCCACCCTGCCTGGTCTCAGGAAGCTCTGACCCCCTGTGACTTAGGCTGAGTGAGAGACCTCCGGACCAGGAGCCACTATGGAGATAAAACTTATTCCCCTGGCATGAATGTTACCTGTTCTGTGCCTGGCCTTTAAATGCTTCATCAGTTTACCAATGACAGGTAAGACTCCACAAAGTAGGGGCGACCTAAGACAGGTGTTGACCACATAAAGGCCTCTGGAATAAGATTCACGAGGCTGTGGAAATGATGGGGTTGTGGAAAGGAAGGGGTCATCATCATCAACCCCTGCCCCCTCTTAGCCTGAGTCTTTGGACTTAGATGTGACAAATCCTAGTCTCTTGGCTGCCTCCATCTCCTGCCCTTCTCAGGACTAAGCAAACAACCAAAGGGGCAGCTCAGACCAGAGATGGCAGACCCCCAGGGTAATCAGGCCTGGGACATAGAATATGCAAGATCCTGTGAGATCTGTTTGCTGGAGGATGTTATTAACTTAGAATTTAAAAGCGCAGACCGGAAACCAAAACTAGCCCTTTCAGCCATGTAGTCCTTTTCATATGATAAAACTCCAATCTCTGCCCGGAATCATAACAGGGACTTTGTTAGCATCTTTGTAAGTTACCTGTTCCCTTTGATCCCTTTTGCCAGACTGTGAATCCACAAACTGAGTCTTCTTTCTCAATAAAAACCCACTGGAGTAAAGGAACAGGGCGCTCACCATCTTGGAGAGTGGCCACTCTGTTCTTTACTTCCCCACAGAAAACTGCTTCTGTGCATGATTATTTCTCATGTTTCGCGTGCACACTGCCGACTGGGAGAGTATATTTCACTACTACTGTCCTCTGGGGGAAACATTGAGATACATAGGAAATAGACACAGGAACCTGACTTTGGCTAAGAAGATGGAAGAGGCTGATTTTCATCCCATGCGTCAACAGGCTTTTCTTGGGCCCTCCCTCTTCCCTGCTCCATCCCACCTGCTATTTCTAGAGACAGTTAACAAAAAGGGGTTGCGCAGCAACCCTGAGAAGCTCAGGGGGCCACGTGGCAGACCTGACAATCCTCAAAAATATTCTGATGGGAAATTTCCAGCTGGGCAGGGGATGGCAGGTTGTCACATCCCAGGCCTATATTTTCCTTAGGAAATGTCAGTCTTTAGCTTGAGTGAGTCCTGATCCTTTTTTTTTTTTTTTTTTTTTTTTTTGTGGTGTGGGGGGCATCCATCTCGGATAGGATAACTTTGACACATTAGAGTGATTTCCTTTGCTAGTAAATTTGAAGGCCCAGAGTCTAGAATAAGTGTATGAGACCACAGACTGTTTATGTTTCTGGTCCCCTGCACACCTTCTCTGTGTCTTGTAAAAGTTAATTATTTGTACTCATCAATGTAAAAACAAATGTTTCTCCCTTTTGCCTTTTTTCCAGTTCTGGAGATTTCCCTGCTATGTTATCTCTCACCTCCTAATGGATTCTATGCAATGTTTTCACTTTCTACTTTGATTATAATGTACAAAATAAGCTGCAAAACTGTCTATCTTCAAAGGATCTGAGTTCTTTCTCCAAGGCATATGCGGTCAGTTTTGCTCAGATAAATTCACTACATTACTTCAAGTTTTGGACGTTTCTTACTTTGATAGGGCCTTTGACATGAGAAACCCCTGGGAGCGCCTTGTCCCTCAGAGATTTGTTTTTCTCTGTCTACTATGCCTGGCATCATCCATGGCAAGGTGAGTTGGCCACCAGAAAGCCTCTCAGGTAGAAATCAGAGATGGTCCCAACAGCCAGCAGCACAAGGACAGGTCAAACAAATAGACGTGGAGAAGAATGGTCTATCTGAAATTGCCCTGTGAGGAACAGTAAGCTCAGAGTCACCTGACATTTCACCACAGTCTTTTATTCTTGGGACACTCAGGACATCTCTCACTTCACACCCCAAAACTGCATGTCCTACTGAGAATTCTGTTCTTGAGTCTTTCTCCCTGGAAGCAAAAGCCAGTCTGCTGACAGCCTGAGATAGAAGGCAGGGCTCCTATACCATTATCACCATGCTTGTCCTCTTCTCATCCTCAAATTCATGTCTCTGAGCTGCCCACTGGGAGGGAACAAAACCTACACAGAACATTTGAGAACGTGAAGAAGACTGGATGCCAGCTGGGTTTCTGAGTTACAAGCAGAAATCATCCTCAGTGCCCCCCTTTTGATGACATCTGAATATCTTTCTGAGATGAAGACAGATGTTGGGGACCACCTTACCTGGTCTCAGGAAGCTGTAACCCCTGGTGACTTAGGCTGAGTGAAGGACCTCTGGACCAGGAGCCACTAAGGAGACAAGACTTATTTCCCTGGCATGAATGCTGCCTGTTCAGTGCCTGGCCTCCTAGCTTAATCAGTTATCCAATGACAGGTAAGATTTCCCATGGAGGAAATCACCTAAGACAGGTATGATCATGAGGAGGCATCTGTGAAGAGACTTGCGGGGCTGTGGAAATGAAGGGGTGATGGACATCAACTCCTGCCCCCTCGGCTTTGTCAAAGCCTGAGTCCTTGTTCTCAAATGTGAGAAATCCAAGTCTCCTGGCTGCCTCTGTCTCCTGCCCAACTCAGGCCTGCAGAAATAGAAAAGGGGTGCAGTCCAGACCAGAGAATGCAGACCCCCGGGATAATCACACCTGGGACATAGAATATGCAAGATCCTGTGAGATCTGTTTGCTGGAGGATGTTATTAATTTGGAATTTAAAGGCATGGATGGGAAACCAAAAACAGCCCTTTGGGCCCTGTAATCCTTTCAAATGATAAAACTCAAATCTCTGCCCAGAATCACAGCGGGAGTTCTGTCAGCACCTTTGTAAGTCACCTATTTTTTTTTTTATCTTTTCTGCCAGACTGTGAATCCACAAAGTGAGTCTGCAGTGTTAATAAAAATATGCTTGGGAATGTAAATGGGCCACTCTCCAAGAGAGAGAGTGGTTGTGCTGTCTCTATTCTCCCACAGAACCATGGTTGCTTCTGTGTATGTTTTTCTCGTGTTTTGACGAGCATCCGCATCAGGGATGGATACTGCTGTCCGGGACCCTCTACAGACAGACCCAAGAGGGGTCACCAACAAGTCACCACAGAGGCCAATGGGGGCATGAATAGGTCATCCTCTTACAGATATATAAGCCCCCATCAACCTTGGTATTGCAAGTGTATCCTACAGGTCAGTAAGAGCAATCTCTCCTGAAAGCTTGTTACATGTAGAGTCTCTGACCCACTACACCCCTGCCATTTCAGAATTTGCAGTTTAACGGAATCTGGGGTCTTTCCCTGTTCACAGGAGAGCAGGGAAAGTGGTTCTATCTTTGTGTCGAGAGATCTCATTTTGCATGGGCATCACATTATTGGGACAGCTGCTGAAGCTGCGTTTTCAAGGTGTCACCTGGGCATTATGATGTTTCTGAAGTTTCACAGGTAATCTGAAGGATAGCAGGGGTGGCAGTGGTGACATGCCTGTGATAGGTTTTTCCTTTTTCTATAAAGATTTTATTTATTTATTTTGAGAAAGAGAGGGAAGGAGAGAGAAGAGGGGAACATCAATACGTGGTTGCTTCTAAGGGGGCCCCCACTGGGGACCTTGCCTGCAAGCCAGGCATGTGCCCTGACTGAAAATTGCACCAGCAACCCTTTGGTTCACAGCCTGCACTCAATCCACTGAGCTTCAGCAGCCATGGCTACATTTTTCTGTCTTAGCTCAAGAACTTCTGCTGCGAAGGGAAAATTCAAATGTGATAGAAAGAAACTGTGGGAAAGGCCAATGTGCACCATATAGGGAGCTGTGGAGAATGCCAAAAATCCTGCAAGCCTGGCTTCTGCTTTTCCAAACTCAGCCTGATAGTGAATATGTGTGAGTGTTTGTATGCATGTGTACAACTGTGTGATGTTGAGAGACCTCAGGAGTTCCCAAGGAACCAAGGGCATAGAAGGGCAGTACTGGCTAGAAGGGACAAGGGTAGCAGAATGAGTGAATGGAGTGGGGGGGTGTCCTTGCACAGACTCTGCCCCCAGCTCATATAGCAAGAATAGTAAACATGCCCCAGAATGAAGCTCAGCACACAGAGAGGACACACAGCAGGTTGCACCATTCTGGACAAAGGTGCCTGTGAACCTCACTGAACCTCAAGCTTCTCTCAAGACACAGTCACAGAGGAGACAACAAACATCATAGGGTCCCTGTCAGTCTCTACCCACAGAGGAGTTGTCCACTGGCAAGGGCTCCTGGTGACTAGTAATTACGGACAATTCCTTGGGGTAGACTAAGGATTTGACACAGATACTGGCTGGGATCTTCTGAAGAGGCCAGTGTTCTGAGAAAAGAGGGAAGGCTTCTATTTGGAAATGAGGGTGAAGAAAAAAGGAGCAGAGTAGGATGAGGAAGGGGGCTCAACAAGAGAAAAATCTCATAATCTGGAAGTGGTGAGAGGCAGGAAAACCTCAATTGTTATTTATTTTCTATTATTCATCATTGAATATTGAATTATGAAAACTGATAATAATAATACTGATTTATGTCATGAAACACTAGAAAAAACTTATCCAGGGGTGCTAGACATGGTCTTTACCACCAACCTCAGAAATGGTTGAATACACCCCAGAAGGTTCAAGCCTGGAATTGCTCATTCATTCAACTCCAAGTTCTTGCAGTCTGTTGAAGTTACTGGAGGTACAAGATAAAATGTGGCCCTGCTTTCATTGAGCTCATGTTCTATGGAGGAGGAAGGGAAAAGGAAGGTCTAGATATGATGTCAGGTACCCACAAGAGCCATGAAAAATGCAGAGCAGGGTCTGATCAAAAAGTGGAGACAGAGGATCTTTAGAGAAGGTAGTCAGGAAAGGTGTTTTCAAAAATGCCCCTGAGTGTCAGAAGGAGTCTGAGCACAGTGAGGGTGAGAGCAGGAAAATACCTGGAAAAGAGTACTTGAAACAGAGAAGATAACAGTTCCAGAGGTGCTCAAGTAATGAAGGCCATGCTGTTGACCTTGACCATGGGAGACACACACACACAGACAAAGGCTGAGAATATAGAGATTTGCTCAGGATTCAGGGCTTTGTTTTTCAATCACAGTGCTTTCATAGAAACATATTTTTTTTTCTTATTTTCTAGTCCCACTCTTCAACTTCTGGTGTCAGCCCACCACAGCTCAACTTACTATCGTTTCAACCTATGCTGCTGAAGGGAAGGAAGTGTTTCTACCTATCTGCAATAAGCCTCCCAATGTTTCAGGCCTCCTGTGGTACAAGGGGGAAGGAACGGACACAAATGATATAATTGCATTTCTTACAGAAAAGCCAGGTATGTATTTAAGAGGTCCTGCATTTGGACAAGTGGAAATAAAACAAGATCGGTCCTTTCTGATAAAGAAAATTCCAAAGCTGATGCAGGAATGTACACTATAGCAGTCCACCTTACAGATTCAAAAAAAGAAAAAAGATTTGGAAGGCTTAGAAGGCTTACTGTATATGGTGAGTGATTGCTCTCTGACCTGTGGGTGTTGGTTGAAGTAACTTCTGCTTCTCACACAGGACTGATAATCCTGGATCTCCCTGCATTCCCCTCTGCATTTTGTTTCAGGTTGGGATTTGGCATTTAATGCAGGGATACACAGAGTGTAGACAAACTTCCTAAGATATCAGTTCCCTTCCCAAATTCTAGGCCTGCAGACAGTCAATGCAGACAGGAGTATACTAAGATGGAAGTCAGTCAGAAGAGTGAGACTTGTCTCAGTTAAGCATTCTGAGCACCTGCCTATGAACTTGACCCTGAGAATGATCCTGTTGTACTAGGTCAGAGCATGGTCTGAGAGGCCTCCTGAAATTCTCCCCAAGCTCAGTTCAGAAACCACTCTCCAGAACACTGTCCCAGGGATCTTGACTCCAGGGAGTCATATGAACCTGTGCTAGCTTGGGGTTAGTCTCCTGGGAAAGGCTGAGTGTTTAATGGTTTAACAGGTGCCCAAGTCACAAGGATCCAGTGCTTGTCACCAGTTGGGGCTCAGGCCCAAGAGCCACATCCTGGCAAAAATGGAATTCAGTATCATGTGGGTCTCTGTGTGGAAAGCACAGTTAGACAATGTTCTTGAATATTCCTGACTATCCCGTGTGACTTAGGAAGGTTCAGAAAAAGGTCAGCATCTCCAGAAAGAAACTGAGGAGAAAAGATGCTCCTGGAAGGTCCTCATTCACCAGGAATCAGCCCAGGGGATTCTCTCTCAATGAACTGGTGAGGACCCTTTTGTGTAAGCTATCCTCAGTTAATAGGAATACACTTTGGTCCATGTAGCAGACCAAAAAAAGAAAAAGAAAAACAATAAGAATGTATTTTTACTCTAGAACCAAATTACCTGCAGTAACAATCAGAATCACTGCACAGCTCTCCTGCTCAGGTGGCCTATCCTGACTCATTTGGCTCACACTCACCTTGAAAGACCTGACATACCTCTTGGTCCAGAGGCCTGAGTAGCCAACTGGCCATCGGCTTGCCCCTGGTCGCTATGTGCTATTTCTGTACAAACCCCAGTCTCTGGGATGTCCTGGGAAATGGTGCCTCATAGAAACACACTTCAGCTGGTTGATGGAAGTCTGTGGAGCTGGAAGGAAACACTTCTTGTCAACCAGGCTGTCAGGTGGTCTGTGAAGAATCAGAATTACAGGGGTGTACCTCAAGCAAAGTCATGTCTTTCCATAACCAAACACTGATACTTAATTGACACCTCAGAAAGTCTGTACTTTCTGCCAGACATACAGCAGGAGGCCATACATTATCTCAGGACCCAGATTCCCATGCATTTTCTGGTGATGCACAGGCCTCCTGGGTTCTTTCAAAGACTCAAATTGACTGAGATGTCAGAGGGGCCAACTTTGGTTGAAGAAGCTTTTGGAGAATGGAAAGGTACTACACAGGGTGATTTTTATTCTCTTACCTGAAGAGCAAAGTTAACCACATCCAACATCACAAGCAACTAAGTTAACCTGGAGAGTATTGACTTTCATTTCCACAAATAATAGTGGTGTTGAGCATTTTTTGTGCAACTTTTGGCCTGTTGCATATGTTCTCTGGAGAAATGTCTACTGAACTGTTTTCTTCATTTCTAAGTCAGTTTATACGTGGTTTTGAGATGACTGTTGAGTTGTAGAAGACTTTTTGTATATTCTAGACATTAACATTTATTTTCCATATAATTTGGGAAGTATTTTCTCACATTTCATAAGTCACCTTTCAACTCGTGTTTTTGCTGAAGAAGTTTTTTTATCATTTTGACAAAATCCATATCGTCTATTTTTACCTTTGTTCTTAGTGTCATATTTATGGAAATCATTGCCAAATCAATGTCATAGTGCTTCTTCCTATCCTTTCTCTAAGCATTTTATAGTTTTAGGGGAGACCCTGAGAATTTGATCTGTTTGACTGAATTTTTGTGTGTGGTGTCAGACAATGACCCATGTCACTTGTCTGCATGTGAATATTATTGTGCAACCCATTTGTTGAAAAGAGTGTCTTTTCTCCACTGAACAGTCTTTACTGCCTAATAAATTATTTAACAAAAGCTAAATACTTTTCCACTAACTGTAAACTTCCTTGACTCCAGAGATGGATATGGTGGTAAGCCTGCCTTCCACAACATGGATAAAAGTTGATATAAGGTGTGGGACCTGATGTTTTGTCAAGGAAACAAACAAACAAAAAAAGAAGTCCAAGGAAAAGATCAATAAAAGCTCATGAGAGGAGAATTCTATCTGATGAAGAGTTTATAGGATGTATGGGCTGGGAAGGGGTTTTTTGAGCTGCTAACTCAGATGACTGAGGGAATATGAATAGAATCATACTGGGGTTATATGGGACTAGAGACTAGCTGCAGCTCTCTCCTTACATAATTTCACCTGAATTTACAAAATTGTCCACCTGTAAATGTTGGGAACATACTCTGGTGGCCGTTACATAGCTCACTGTGGGCTGTGAGTTGCTGAGATCTGAATAAGTAGCATGGCCCCATGTATTAAGCTCATTCTTAACCAGTCACATTGCCTATTTCCCTACAGAGCTTGAATTAGCAGTCTCCCTTGTAGCCTGCAACACCACAGTCACAGAGAATAAGGATAC